>VDFB02270651.1:815263468-815453341 GCA_007258455.2 Sequoia sempervirens
ATCTCCCACTCCCTCTCTCTCTCTCCCTCTTGCTCAGGTCTCTCCCTTCCTCACCTTCTCCCTCTCTCAACTCTCTCACTCTCACTCTCTCTATCTCCCCCCCCCTCCATCTCTCTCCCTCTAGCACCCTACCTAGATAACTCTCCCTCTCTCTCTCCCTTTATATCTTTCCCACTCCCTCTCTCTCACTCTATATCTCTCCCACTCCCTCTCCCTCTCTCTTAGTTCTCTCCCTTTGGCACCCTACCTAGATAACTCTCTCTCTCTCTCAAGTCTCTCTCTCCCACCCCCCCTCTCTCTCTCCCTCTATCCCTCCCACCCTACCTAGATAATTCTCTCTCACTCCAACCCTTTCTCTCTCACTCCCCCCCTCTCTCTCTCTCTCCTTCTCTCTCGGGTCTCTCCCTCCCACCTCCCTCCCTCTCTCAGGTCTCTCTATCTCACTACCCCTCTCTCTCTCAGGTATCTCCCTCCCACCCTACCTAGAAAAATATCTCTCTCTCTCTCTCTCTCTTACAATTCTCCCTCCCTCTATTTTACATACATACAAGCATACATACATACAATCTTACATAGATAGATAGATAGATAGATAGATAGATACATATAGAAATACATACATAAAAGTGTACATACTTACATACAAGCATGCATACATACATACATACATACATACATACATGCATGTCATACGAGCATACATGCATACATACGTACAAATATATATACATACATTTAGTAGACTAGCATTTAACACAAAGCAAGAAATAACGTGAGTGTGTTTATTTATTTCTTTGGGAATCCCCAAGCCTTAGGCTTGGTATTTACTTGGAATACCAACCCAAAGGCTTGGAGTGCCTTCCCAATGTCTAAAGATGTGTTTTTGGAAATTCTACAATATTTCACATAATCGCAATCACATGCTAAGAATTAGGTTTGCATGTGTTTTAAGGTTGAAAAAATTGAACACCTGGTTAATGTTAGGCTCTCTCTTAACTATCTAATGATGTAGTTTTTTTCATATTTTGACAAATGTCAGTTCTCTCATCCTTAACTCCTTTCTTGGAAACCAAAGGCTCAAGTACTTCTTCCTCCCCTATCTTAATCTCCACTGAAACTCAACAAACTAATTTCAGAAACCACAATCCATCTTCACAATACTACTAAAAAAACTGACTGAATCAGTTCTCAAAAATCCAAGGGCAGTACGACCCAACCTTGTTTTCTCAAGAAGTGTCCACTTGAAAACTAGGGTAAAAAACCCAAATATTCATTAAAAAATCAAAAAAATCAAGCATAAACTGTTGTGTTGTTTAGCTAACTCTCACCAGCTGATTTTAAAACAATTAAAAAATAAAAATTTCAACCTTTGAGGGAGCTCATAGAGTCGCTATGTTGCTCTTTGAAAACAACACCACCTTTTGTGGTTCCTCTTGAACCCTTAATCATCACCATTTTAAAAAGTAGTTTAAAGTAGATTTGAAGCACTATGATCCTTGTTTGTTGCACTAAATTTTGAGTGTAGCTATCCTCAATTTCACATCCAGTCGAAGATTTCCTGATTTAGAAAAAGTGGTCACTTAAGACCCCTTGGGTCTCCCCATCCTTTGCACTTCACCCCTCTCATGGATCAGAGCCCAGATCAACCCACATCCTGTAGATCTTCCAACGCCGATAGCGGACTGGCTCGTTCAACTCCTTGGGAAACATAACCCAGGATTAGACGGACTGACGGATATCTGGGCAAACATGGGGCTGACGTGGTCAACGTGAACGTGAAGAACGAGATCCTGGGCCATCCCAACATAGAAACTCATGAGACGAACCCAGGCTGGACTTGACTAGGCTGATGGAGGGATAAGATTAAAAGAAATATAGGGTTTGGATCAAGGTTGAGAAGAGCATTAGCATTGTACAAATGTCACAAGGAGGAGAGGGGTGTAAGAGGGAGGTGTGCTCACACATGTTTGAGCACACATTGGGAAGAGTGTGTGTAAGAGGTAGGGTGGCTCATAGGCTGGCTTGTGTAAGAGTTTAGTGGGGGTAGGTGAGGTGTAGGATTTTAAAATTAAGAAATAATTATAACGAGGATTATGGATGAGGGTTAGATCAATTAATCAAGGATTAATTGACTTAATGAGGATGGTTTGAGTTAATAAACCAAGGTTTATTAACTTGGGTGAAGTTAAAAGTTGGAGAATGAGTCGATGAGGATTAGGAGGTGGATAAGGTTAATTACTAAAGGATTAATTAACCTAAGTGGGATTAGGGAATTTTAGAGGAATGTGGGAAAAAGATTAGCTTTATTAAATAATAGTAAATTTATTTAATTAAAAGTGGCGGATAAAGGCAATGGGGAAATTAATTAAATAAATAATAAATATTTATTTAATTAATTATTAGGATAAGGGAAGAAGGTTAAATTAATTAATTAAATAAAAAGTATTTATTTAGTTAAATATTCTTTTAGGTGTCTACAAAGATATTGCAACTATGCAAAGAAATGACTAGTCTAACAGTTAAGATAAACTGAGATTATTGATTAACAACGCATAAAATTCAAAATACACATATTCTTAATTCCTATTTAAAAAAATTAACCATACATGTATGCATCATAACACAATGAGTAAATAATGTGTTGATGAATGAATTTCATGACACGACATGCTGGGTTCTAAAAAGAATAGAGTGTCATGTTTGCAGTGGCACATAGGAGCATTCTATGCATAGTATTGATACAAGTGCCTAACATTGACATATTCTTTTGGCAGGATGCTATTCACATCAGAAAGGTCATAGGCACCATAACCATAAAAAAAGGTGATTATATATGGACCTAATCAATTAGGACTAAATTTTCCTTTTTGGTCAGGTGATGCATTCACGTTTCTCTAGTGCTCATAAAGAATGAGATCACCAATGTTGAAAGTATGAGAAAGAACATTTTTATTATAATGCTTTGATATAGATTTTTGATAAGTTTGAAGGTGCTAAAGATCCTTTAAATGACACTCATTGAGCAACTCAAGTTGATTTAAACATGCAACATGAGAAGTTCCATCATCAATCAATCCTCTAAGGGAAACACACAAAGACAAAATTTCTAGCTCTAGAGTCATAATAGCATCGGTACCATACACAAGGCTATATGGAGTGGTACCTGTAGTTGTATGAACACTTGTGCGGTAGGCCCATAGTGCATAAGTTAATTGAGTATGTCCATCTTTACCATGTTTGTTGACTATCTTATGTAAAATTTGTCCAATGATTTTATTCGACGGTTTAGCTTGGCCATTGGATTGAGGATAATAAGGTATAGAAAATCTATGTTGAAGATGGAATTTCTCCAAGAATCTTGTTACCTCCTTATTCTTAAATGGGGTGCCATTATCAAAACAAGGGTAGAAGGTAATCCAAAATGAGAAATTATATTATTTTGAAGAAAAATGTAGATTGTTTTAGCATTAGTGGATTGAAGTGGAGTAGGTTCAACCCACTTCATGAAATAATTAGTAGTTGTTATGATGAAGGTGTATCACTTATAAGAACAAGGATATATCTTTCCAATGATATCCAAAACCCATGTTTGAAAAGGCCAAGGAGAAGCTTGAGTAGGAAGTTATTGTGTAGGAGCTCAAATAAGATTGATATGTTGCTGAAATTGAGGACATTTCTTGAAAAAGGAAAAAGAGTCTTGATCCATTATTTGCTAATTTAATATCTCATGTGTATTTGTTTATGCACTAACGATTTACGACAAAAATGTCCACCCCCAGAGGAAAAATGGGCTTCTTGAAGGGCAAGAGGTGTCTTGGCCTTAGTGAGACATCTAAGAAGAATACCATTGTAGGGTATGTGCAAGATCATCATGGAAAAATAGGCCCTTAAGTGGCAAAAAATTTAGAAAAATCAGAGTTAAGCAATTTGACATAAAAAATTGAATAAGTTATCTATATTATTTCAAAAATATGTTTATTCTTTCTTCAAATTTTGGAATTTAAGTTTATTCTTTCTTCATGTTGGCCTTAGGGATCTAATTAACGAAAAAATAAGGTGGATTGCCTATAAATATAAGTCTCTAAACCTTGATTCATTACCTAATCATTTCATCCATCATCCATCTTCTCTTTCAAGTTAAGCAAGCTAGGGTTTTGTCATTGCAAGTCATCAAGATAGCTTCCTAAGACATCCAAGGGTTGATTCTTCATGTTTTGCTAAAGAAAATCAAGATCAATCATCATGGAAAGGTATTAACTCCATTTTTTAATGCTTCATTACATTATTCATTCATTTGGTTTAATTACCTAAAAAGGGGTTTAACCAAGGCAAACTCCCATGCCCTAACATCCAACATTTCTTCTTCTCTTTTTGTGTGTTTGTAGATTTAGGAACTTTCAAGGTTTGAAGATCATTGAGATTTGTTTGAATAATTTTTGAAGACCTATCCTTGTTGAAAAATCCAAAATATCAACTAAAAGTCACTTTTAGGCCTGAAAATCAGAGTTTCGGAAGTGGACACCTATAGAGAACCAAAGTACAGACCGAGGGCTTCCGTTTTCACTTTCAAAATTTTAGAAATTCAGAAGTGGACTAAGTTACCAAAAATGGAAACTTAGTCCCACTAAACTTGTTTTTAAGAGATTTTTGTAGATTTGGATACCCATTTGGCCGAAATGGGCTCTAGACCAATTTTTCCAGATCTAGGACTAAACCACCCAAATTGGCGTAAGTGTCCCAGTTGACTTCTGCAATAGTTTTGTTGGGATTCTAGACCTTCACACCATCCAAGTGCACACATTCTGTTTCATAGCTTTATATATAGTTTTGTTTGCATTTCTAAGTAATTTAGTTAATGTTTGCATACAACACTATGTTTTCCAACACTCTACATTTCTTAGGTTTAGCATCATTAAATCATTTTATTTTTAGATTAGTGCATTAATACATCATAATTAGACATATTACATATCACTTACATTATTCTTGAGTGTAAAAACCTTTGATTTTGGCCCTATTCATTCCCTTTTAGGTGAAAAACCCTAGAAGTGAAAAACCCTAGAAGGGCAAGTGTTCAATACGGTTGCAAAAATCTTTGTTTACACATATGACTTGGCATAGGAGATTTTCAAGATGGATCTCATGTATTAATTTTCTTTCTTGTCTTCATTTTCATTTTCTAATTTAAAGTAATTGCTCACAGAATGGTGTGTAGCAAGTGGGGGCATACATTGGCATTATTCATTTCTCATTTTTCTTTTTCTTGTTTCTTAGTGTAGCCTTGTTACTTCACACAACGCACTTGTTGATTTGTGGATGAAATTGGGTATAGTGTCCTTCATAAGTGTGATCTATCTTAGCATATTACATTCCTCTTATTGTCCTGATGTGACGCATTGCATCCCCTATGTTGCAAATATTCTATTCTTTGATTGGTCCTCCCTTGGAGACATTAGACACAATGTTCCCTAAGTGATAAACCTCACATGAACCAAACAAGACTCCTTTGAACATCCTTTGCATTTTTAATTTTTCATTTTATATGGGCACCTTGCATAACACAACTTGCATGCCTGTGGTGCCATCACATTTTCTCATGAGTTCTAAGCATACAAAGCTTTGCTTGTCTCATGAAGCACAAATTTACATTTTCCTTTATGGTTCCTTATTAAACTTATCAGGAGGTATAACTTTGGTATGGTTGAGTGGGAAGCCCATTCCGAGGCACGACTTTTCCCATAGCCACCTGCATGTTTGTGAGTACATACTAGTTGAGTGTATGTGTATAGTAGAAAAAAGTGCCCTTTTCTTCACATGGGAGTAATTCATGATAAATTAGACTTAATAAGGCCTTGATTTAGTGTTGTGAGGAATTTTATGTCTCCACACTAGGTCTTGGACCCTTCCAAGTTGAATAAAATATAATTATTGATGTCTTGTAAAGGTGTTGTAGAGTCTTTTAAGGGACTTTCATGCTTTTCTAGATTTAATAAGCCTATTTTTCAAAATTTCAACATTATAAAACATATTTAATTACATCTTCACATCAATCTAGAAGGCTTGTAAACTAAATTTAACTTTAACTAGGTGTTGTAATGTGTTTTACACATTCACATTGGTTCTTATGCCTTCTTAGGCTATGTGGACCTCATTTTAGTGTTGTAGAGTGTATTTAATTACACTTTCACATTGAATTATATGTACAAAGCCCTAATTGACCTTTACATCATCACTAATAGGCCCCTATTAACCCATATTGTGCATCTCGAGGCTTAATTTGATTAAATACTCGATAATGTTGCAATTTAAACCTTATTTCTTTATCTCTTGGCATCTTAGTTGTCAAATTGGCCCTTGTGGGACCCATTAGCCATGCATGGTGAAGCAGTACCATCCAAGTGGGACCCATTTTCTATGTGTGGCGAATGAGTCACATTTGGTCCAATTTTGATCTTTGAGCGGGAAAAAAAAGTGAAAAAAGTTTAATTTTATTTCATTTCGGCCTATGATGAGGTATTAAAAGGTAAAATAAGATAATTTCCTATAAATAAAACCTTATAAGCCCTAATTTACATCTCTCAACTCATTTTACAACTCATACATCATTTATCTTCTTAAGCAAGCTAGGGTTTTAACATTACAATCCATTCAAGATCAATTTTTAGACATTCAAGGATAGATTCTTCATGTTCTATTGTAGAATTTCAAGATCAATCATCATGGAAAGGTAATCAACTCCATTATTGCTTTCTTTATCATATTATTTCATCGTTTTTGTTTAATTACCTAAAAGGGTTTTGACCAAGGCAAACCCCCATATCCTAACATTCAACATTTCCCTTTCCTGTCTTGTTTGTTTGCAGATTTAGGTCTCTTGGAAGTTTAGAAATAATTGAAAATCAAGTTTCAAGGTTTCCCAAGTCTTCTCTTCACTCAACAAGTCAAAATATAAACAAAAACTCATTTTCAGGTTCATAAATTAGAGTTTCAAAAGTGGGCACCTGTAGGAAGCTAAAGTGCAGACTGAAAGCTCCAAATTCCACTTTTGAATATTTAGAAATTCAAAAGTGGACACATTCAAAATTAGTGGCAAATGAGTCCCACTCTAGGGTTAATTTTTGGTTTTCTGCATTTTTAGATACCCTTTTGTCCAAAACAAGCTCTAGAATAGTTTTATAGAACTGGGACTGATTCGTCTAGAATGGAGAATGAGTCCCACCAGGCCTGAAAATGAGCATCAAAAACATTCTAGAAGCCATTTATAGTCTTCATCCACATTCTAGGTGCACACTTTCAGTTTGGTCCATTTTTGTTACAGTTTTCTATTCGTTTCCAAGTGTTTTTGCATTACACAATGTGTTTTCAAACATACTTGTTTCTTAGGATTTGCATTCATAATTAGTCAAAAATTTTATTTAGTTTCATTTAGATCAGTCTATTTAGTCTAAATAAAATCATACAAATCCTAATTTTGAGTGAACCACCTAGATTTTGGGTGTGGGATCTACCTCTTTCCATTAGGTGAAAGACCCTAATTGAGCAAAGGAGACTTAGCATTCCTAGCCCCAAAATCCTATGGTTTAGTATGTTTCTCACCTTTTGGGCCTTCTCAGCTGGTAGAAAACCATGAGTTCCATTTCTCTAGAGTGAGTATGCATTTATTTTTTAGACAAATAACCTAGATCTGATCCACATCGGGCTGGACAAACGATTGAAGCTTGATCTGACTTTATCTCCTCTTTCTCTCTTTCTCTTTTTCATCATCACTTTAATGTGTGTTCCTTTGTTCTTATGTTTAGTTTGCCATGGGATATTCATCCTGGGGGCTTGATCATCCCTCTTTATTGTTTTTTTCTCATCTTGCTAGCATAAGTACATTTGGATCCCTCTTGATATGCATGGATACTTTAGTGTGAGTTTGAAGCAAGTTCATCCTCTCACTATAGTGGGGGCTAAATGTAATGAAGAAAAATGGATGTTTTTCATGGTCATTTGAGCCTTTTTCCTATGTTTCTTGGCTTAATTTTTCTTTATTTAATGTTGTAATGTGGTCAACACATTCACATTAGGGCTTGAATCTATGACTTATTAAGACTTTATGATGTCTTGTTAAGGTGTTGTGAAGTGTTGTAACCCACTTTCACACTTGTCTATAATATTTTAATTATAATTCACTCAAATATTTCCTTTTTATCACTTACCAAGTCTTATTTGAAAGTTTTGTAAAGAGCTATAACAAACTCTCATGCTTTTCTAAACTTTTCATCACTAAATCAGCCCTTTCTTATGTTTATATGACCCCTTAATGCACTTTCTGGCCCTAATTAAGTGTGTTTTTGAGAATATTCCTATTAAAAAATATTTAATATACTTTAATCCTTGACACCCACTTAAATTGATTAAGTGGGACTAAGTCACCAATAGGGGCGACTTAGTCTTATTTGGCACAAAAATCAAAATAATTTTAATTTTTTGGTGGGATTTTATTCTCTCACCCTTGAGGTTGGTCTGGGATGTGTCACTTTCAAGAAATATTGGAAAATCAAGTATAAATAAAGGGTTTTTCTCTCATTTTATCCCCCATTCATCTAATTCATTCAGTAGTTCATCCAAGCATTCTAGCATCATAGCATTCAAGCAATCAAGCATCTTAAGCAATTATCAAGCATCCTGAGGCAGCCATTGACATATCTTCAAACTTCTACATCAAGGATTTGGTGAGTTGAAGACATTTGCATGTTATTTTTTCATCATTCCTTCCTTATTTAATTTCATTATCTAGGGTTTGATTACCAAACCAGGGTTTGATTACCAAACTAGGGTTTGACCAAGGTAAACCCTTATACTCTAACCTTTAACCATTTTCCCCCTCTTTGTATGTGTGTTTTACATGTTTTGTATGAATATTTTCCAAAGAGAAAGGTGATAAAAGTGGTCAATGATTCATAAAATTAATTCAAGTAAATAAATCCCTAATTGAAGCTTGGAGACCTTTTTCAACTCAATTTTTGCAAAATCTGAACCAGACACCTGTTGAGTAAAGTGCAGATTGATAGCTACAAATTCTTGTTCCAGATTCCTCGAGATTCCTAGGTGGACTAAGTTTCCATACTTGGAAGATTAGTCCCATTTCCAGTCATAAAAATTTATTTATGTATTTTTGGATACCCTTTTGGTAAAAACATGTTTCGGTAGAATTCTAGTGAAGCAAGACTACATTGCCTAGACTTGCACAAGTGTCCCAGTCAACATTTGCAGACAACTCTATAGGATTCCAGAGGATTTACACATCACATTTCCACTTCTAGGTGCACACATTTAGTTTCTCTCATTTCTATTACAATTTGCTTTCATTTCTAGGTCATTTATTATATGTTTGCATATCACAGTGTGTTTTCAAACAACTTGCATCTCTTAGGTTTGCATTAATAAATCTTCTTCTTTGTTAGTTTAGTGCATCTAGATCATTACATTAAGCATATTTCATCCATATTGCATTGATTTTGAGTGTACCATTGCACATTTTGGCCTATCTTTCCCCCTTTTAGGTGAAAAACCTAGAAGGGCTAGAAAGCATTCAGGTGCCAAAATCCTATGATACAATATATATATATATATATATATATATATATATATATATATATGTATTTATGTATGTATTGTATATGTATGTATATATGTATAAACATGAATATATATATATATATAGATATACATATATATATACACACACATATATATATATATGTGTGTGTATGTATGTATTTATATAAATATGCATATATATATACACACATATATATACACATATATATATATACATATATATATATATACATATATATATGTATATATATACATGTATTTATATATATATATATATACATATATATACATATATATATATATACATATATACATGTATATATATATATATATATACATATATATATATATATATATATATATATATATACATATATATATATATACATACACACACACACACACACACACACATATATATATATATATGAGTGTAAATAAAGAGCAATTTATTTGTGTAAAATGTGTATTTAGATATTTACAGAATATGTTTTTTAATAGTTTCTTTAATTATTTAAATAATTTCCTAAAAGGTATACAAATAAATGTTAAAGATGATTCAAATGTTTCTTACATTGAATGTGTAGTGAAATTAAAGATTTCTTCTTAATGGTTCCATAAATTTTTGTCTTCCTCTTGAATTAGTTTTGAATTGAGGAGATTTTATGTGTTGAATTCGTGTTGGAGATTTTGTTGGAACCTGTGATATTTTGAGATACCCTCAATTGGGAGTTCATGGGTAGTTGATTTATTAGGCTTGTAGAGGCTAAGGGGAAATTTGATATTTGTGGATTTTTCATATTTGGATTCCTTGTGAGACTTTTGATCTTGATTCTTGTATTGAGCTCATGTGGGTTGTAACCTTGCACCATTTTTTTACTTTATGATGTGGTCTTGTGCGAGAAGGTTCATGCCTCATGTATGGATATGGTTTTGTGATTTTGGTGCTTTGTGTGAGTGGGTACACCCTTGATGTTATGTGGATTTTACCTTGCACTGATATATGGCTTCTCTGATGTGAACTTTGTGTAGGATGTTTCATGCCTTGCTTATGATTTGGCTTTTAAGATCTTATGTACTTTGTGTAATTGGTGTTACCCTAGATTTTATGTGGATTGTATTATTTTTAGTAGGGGGAGTGGCTCCCAATGGGGTCTGGTGCACAAATGGGTGTTAGGGTAACCCATTGGAGAGTTTTTTAACTCAAAGATAACCTAATAAATAAGTTAGGGGGTGGGGTAGATTTCACACTAAATAAGATAAGTAGATGCCTCACCCATGCTTGTAGTGCTTTCATAGGCTAAGGACGGGCTGAGAAGGCTTGGTTGGAAAGATCACTACATTTTCCTCATGAAAGGTAAGTGATTCCACATGTGTCACCCTATGGGGCTGGCGTCTAGTGAGAGGCACTCAGGGTAACCATAGATGGGGGCTAATGTCTAGACTGTCAGGGTAACTTAGGGATGGGGGCCAATGTCTACACTGTTAGGGTAACCCATTTCAGGGCCATACAATGACACTCCTCCCTATAGCAACCTTTTATTCCTTGTTTTTTTTCCCCTTGTTGTTCATGTACCTATGGAAGCGGTTGTTCTTTAAGTTTATTGTTGCATTTGTTGTGGAGTCTTGATAGCCATTTCTGTTTGACTTTTTTTATGTTGTGGTTCCTTATTGTCATCTCCTAGCATGGGGGGTGGGCCTTAGGGTCCACATGGTTAGGTGGAATGTGCTATACACTCCATTGGGTTCCCATTCAGAGTTCATGATGCATGGAGTTGTACCATTATTGTGGTTCCAAAGCTTCACCAAATTTGGAGATAGCATTGATGCTATGTATTTTGTTCATTTCAATTGTATTACTCTATGTAATTGATATATCATTCATATTTATGTTAGGAAGCATTGTTGTACCATTATAATCTTGAAATGATGTAAAATCATATAATAAATGTAATGTATATATTCTTAATATTATTATGTGTTCTATGATGGATGTTTATCATTTATGTAATGTAATGGATGTATATAGATTATTTATTCATTCTATATAATGGTTTTAAAAGGAATACTTGTGAGTAGATTTTCATCATTATGGAACTGGGTTATGTTAGAAATGTTTGCAAGTAATGCAGTCAAGTTACCCCAAAGGACTAGATGGATGATATGTATGTATGGTTTCATTATCAGTGTTCTATGTTTTGATTATAAGGGGAAAAAAGGTTTTGAAGGGACCCGAAATCCTTTACAACAAAAGATACAAAATTATGCAAGAAATGATTTTCAAAATACCACTAGTAGTAACCCAATAGCCAAAAAACACAACTGGGCATGTGCTATACTAAAATTAGGTCAACTAACTACCAACAACACCCAACAGTGACAAAATAGCAAAGCAACCTAAAAGAAACCTACACCTAGTAGGAAACATAAAGCAAAAAAAAAAGACCAGGCACTAGTTCAAGCCACTCAAAGTATTGGCCACCTCAATCTGTTGGTTCCTATGCCTTTTGACCATATCCAACAACTCCTTCTTCTCAACATCAAATGATTTCTTCCAATTAGCCGACTACCAACAAGTCCTGTTTTATCATCCTTATCAACTTTTTTACCTTTGTCCTTGGTCGTGTGCTCTTTCCCCATAAGCTCAAAGAAATAAAATTGATCTTCCTTGAGCTCACTTATTTTTATAAAAAGGACTTCTAGGGAGTCCTCGCTATTCTTGATAGAGATATGGTATGCCTGCATTAATTTTTTGATATCTACATTTATACCTAAAACCTTGGCTTCCAGAGTCATCAATCCATCATCACACAAAGACTTAAAGTCATGATAGGAACCTTCAAGGTCTACCATTCTGTCTATAAGAATGTCCAACACTGAACCCTTCAGAACATTCTTCATATTCTCCTTCAAACTTGTCATCTTAATATTAGTCTTATCGAACTCCTACAAAGTCCATTTGGCTAATTTAAAGGTACCAGTGGCCCCAACTCTAGCCATATCCAATAATTCATACATGGAGGTAGTGTCATCATCAAGGTAAGAAAATTCCTTGAAAAGAGGATTTACCTTCAAGGGCTCCTATTTGGCTTTCTTCTTTTATGTATTTTAGACCCCTAATCTCTTTGTCCTCCTCCTCCTTGGGCAAGTCCTGCATGGGAGAATCCTCAATGGCCATCGTCTTATCACTAGAATCCTTATCCTCACCAACCACATTAGGGTCCTTAGTCAAAACCTTAGAGGCCTTGTTCTTTAGGTTAGCAATACGCTTCGAGAACCTCCTTAGTTTGTCAACTAAACCCACAACATTATCTTGTGTCCCCACCTCAAGAACACCACCAACAACATCTTTACCAACAACCACCTCCATAGATTTGGGAGAAGACTTTCTCGACCTAACCTCTGTGTCCTCACTCTCAGAAAGAGCGAGCTGTTTAATAGTTCTATTGCACTTAGCACCAACCACCTTCCAGGACTCTTCTTCAAAGACGTAGTTGCAGCTGTAGGAGAAACATCCTCCTCATCTTCATTCCATTCCTCCTCATCTGAAGAGGACTCTGAACCCAATGAACTTGACATATCACTTAAAGCTTTCTCCTTTCCCTTGATATCCAGAGCATGGATAAGAGTCTTGACATGCTTCATAATAAAATAAGCCCTTCATGGAGGATGGGGGCCCTCCTATTATTTAGATGTATGTACAATGAGACCTCCAAAGATGATAATAGAAAGAAAGGGAACAAAATGAAAAAACCATGTCTGAAATTATTGAGGAGAGTAAAATGGTGGCCAAGAATAGCCCTAAACCCCCCTTCCAGCATCATGTAACCTATTAGTACCTCAGCAACACTCACCCAGATCTTCTTGAGGGAAGTTCTCTCATAGTCCTAACTCTCCAATTTGATTAATTTCTTCTGCTCATCATCTTTAAAAAAGTGGACCATCGCCTCCTCATTACTCTTTTTATCCTTGAAGAACTTTCAGCCCACTATCGACATCCCAGTAACAATGGAAACCAAATACTCATTTACCTCCACTTCTAGACCTTTAACCTTGAGCTTACAATTATGCTAGAAAGAAAAAATTGCACCAAGGCTCTAGGGTCATGCCCATGCAATCTCTCCAAAAATGGAGTAAAATTACCATGGCACAAAATAATCTAGAGTTTCTTCTTTCTCTAAATGTCACCACATGAATGCGGCCCGATTCTACTTGTATCACAACCCATGGCTAGTGTGTGCAATGGAAGAAGGTACTAGACCATAAATTCTGCATCACTTCACCCCATGCCATAATTTCTTAATAAAATCCTATATTTCTCGAGAAGGATCGATCCCTCCTCCCACGAACAAAATTCATTGAAATTGATAGGCTCATTGGAAAAATAATCTACCAACAAATTTCCTTCTTGGTAAATGTGAGAGATGTGGGTCTCATCACAATATTGCAACATGATTATCATATCCTTAATGAGCTAGTAGACATTCCAAATTGGAGTATGAGTGCCACATAGATAATTTATTATGTTCATGGAGTCACCTTCCAACCATAAATGGGAGTATCCTTTGCTGATAGCATATCTAACACTTATGAACACATCCTCCGCCTCTAGGCAATGATTGGTTTGAGTTCCAAACAAGAGTGCCACCACGCCAAGGAGTCTACCAACATCATTTCTTAACACCCCCCACAACCTATAGGCCCAAGATTCCCCTTCACTGCCCCATCAAATTTAACTTTAATCCAACCAAAAGGAGGAGGTTGCCATCTAGTGTTCAATCTAGCAACTAAGCTTGACTTAGGATTCATAATAGGAATTGAGGTAATCTTCTAGTTAGAAGTCACCAGAAGCTCATAACTAGTAAGGAAAGTAGAAGGGATACACTAAGAAAAATCAGAGAAAAATTCTCCAGAATGGCTTGACGGATCTTGATAAAAAGACTATCAACCTTGAGCTTAGACTCCCAAAAGATCCTATTATTTCTTTCTTTCCATAATCCCCAACCAATATGTAGGGCTATAAGACCCCACAACCATAAAAAAATAGGACAGGAAGAAGGGAAAATCCATTGATAAAAAAACTTAGCAAGAGAATCTGAAAAGACCCAACCAATATCCCAGAGTCTAAGAAATTTACTCCAAAGAGAAAATGAATAATCAAACTCAAGGAGAATATGGAAAGAATTCTCACCATCAGCTTCACACAAAAAACATCTATTAGGAATCACAATCCCCTCTTACAAAGGTTTTCTTGTGTAAGAACTTTACCTTGCATAAGCATCCAGAACAAAACATTCACCTTGGGAATCAACTTCTTATTCCATAGCCTCCCCTAGAAAGGAAAAGATGCAGGCACTTCCAAAGAACTTATGAATGCAAAAGCCATAGAAAAATTGCCACTAGTACAAGGGGCCCAAAAGACTCCATCTGATCTAGGGAAAGAGGGGATCCAAACCTTAGATAAGAAATCCTTCAGAACCTTCAAAGACGGGTCCCACACCTCAAAATTCTTCCACTCCCCATTTTCAAAATAATCAACCACCTTGGCCCCAAATAATTGCTTACACAAGGGGACAATAGCGGGTGCCCAAGGAAGACAAATAAGAGGGAAAATAGGACACCAAACATCTTCCCAAAAAAAATACTTGTACCATCACCCAACAACCACTTAACACCTCTAGCAATAAATTCCTTGCACAACATAATATTCCTCCAAAAACATAAACCAAACGGAATTTTCTCTGAAGACAACATGTTCCAAGGTCTCTCCAAACCATACAAATACTTATTACTTGCCAAAGGGGCCTACCTAGCATTCCCATTTAGGAGCCTCCAAACATTTTTAGACAAAAGAGCTTTATTAAGTGATTTTAGATTTCTAATACCCATACCACCCCATTTCTTCAGTCTACACACCAACTCCAAGGTCACAAGGAAAATTTTGGCTTTAGTCTCAACCTCTGACCAAAGGAACCTTCTCATAATTTGTTCCATTTTATCTTAAAAATTAACAGGAACCCTGAAGAGACTCATAGTGTATAGGGGTAGGTTTTGGAGAGTGGACAAAATAAGATGAATTTTTCCAGCCTGACTAAGGAGTGCACCTTTCTAACCCACTAACTTCTTGCTGAATTTATCCAGCAAACCCAACCAAAAGAATATGGAATCTTGGAGATACACAAAGGGAGCCCTAGATAAGAAGATGGGAATTCACCTCTATTGCAAGATAGAATTCTATCAAGCTTAAGTTGTAGAGCTTTAGGAGTGTTGAGGAAGAAAATTTGACTCTTAGGAAGGTTGTTCCTCTGACCAAAATCCTTCTCGTAGTTAGCCAATAGCCACTTAACAGCTCTGACTTCCTTAACAAAAGAAATACCCATCATAATAGTGCTATCAAAGAATTGCTGGTGAGTAATTAGATCACATCTAGATGAAGACAAAAGAACCCTTAGAACCCTGGCTTGAAGTTACTTCTCGATATTACAACCCAAAGCCTCTACCATTAGGATGAAAAGAATTGGAAAGATAGGGTCTCCCTGCCTCATCCCACGTGAACAATGGAAGAAAGGAGATGGAGAGCCATTCACCAGGACAAAAAATGAGGGAGAAGAAATGAGTTGCTCAACAAGTTGGAGGAACTTCTTACTAAAACCAAACTAGTCCAAGACATTCAAAAGAAACCTCCAACTCACTCTGTCATAAGCTTTGAATAGGTCCAACTTTAGGAAGAAACTCAAATTTTTAGATAAATTAATGGAGTGAGCAAGCTCATGAACCATAATGATAGAATCAAGGATCTGTTGACCCTTGAAAAAACCAGTCTAGTGCTTAGAAATCAGATTCAAAAAGCATTTTTGCAATCTAGTAGCAAGAACTTTCAAAAAAAATTATACACCAAATTATAGAGGTTGATCGGGTGAAACTCACCAAAAATCTTAGCATCGATAGATTTGGGAATCAAAACAATGAAAGTCACATTAAACTCTTTTAGAAGATTTCTTGAGAAAAAGAACTACTTGGTAGCATTAATCACATCCTTAGAGATAATCTCCCAACATGACTGGAAGAACAAAAAAGGAAAATCATTAGGGCCAAGGGCCTTGTTACCTTCAAAAGAGAAAACCACTTCTTTGACTTCTAAGGTTGAAGGAATAGTCGTCAACTCTTTATTCAAATCCTCCATCACAACTTTAGGAATAACTTCAAGAGAGGTATCTGCACTCCTTTGATCCCAGACTAGGTCATCCATTAGGAGCTGTTCAAAGATCCAAGTAGTCACTCTTCTAATATCCTCCTCGTCTTCCAAAAGAAACCAATCAACTCTAATCGAGGAAATTTTATTTGAGGACTTATGCCTAAGAGTGGTGAGATGAAAGAACTTAGAATTACAGTCCCTAGACTTCAACCATATATCCTAAGACCTTTGTCTTCAGAAGTCCTCCTCCTTGGTAATGATATCATGTAGTTGCATGAAAATACTATCTTCCAGTAATTGTAGATCCTTTGATAAATGCTTCGATTGGATGTCATGTTGTACATCATCCAATATCTTAAGAAAAAAAAATTTAGAATCAAATATGTGACCAAATGACTCTTTGTTCCATTTTCTGAGATTCCTCTTAACAAAATTCAGCTTCTTGGCAACTATGAACATCACACAACCATCAATGTTAACTTGCCACCATCTTCTGATACAATCCATAAAATGAGGATCCCTTAACCACATGGATTCAAACATGAAAGGAAATCTCTTCTTACTCCCAAGCCTATCAACAACAAAAGAGATAGGGAAGTGGTCTGAACCACATCTCATAATAAAAGACAAGGAACAAGCAAAGTCCACAAACCAGGAAGAAGATGTTAATGCTTTGTCTAATCTAACTTGAATATTATCCACACCAACATGTCGATTGGACCAAGTAAAGCTTGCTCCTGAAAGCTTAACATTAATAATAGCATTTTCATCAATAAACATTATTAAATCAAACCTACTCTCAGGATTGGCTTGAGACCCTCCCACTTTCTTATTATCATACAAAGGAGTATTAAAATCTCCCATTACAAGCTAGGGAAGATCAAAAAAGTTCATCCTAAGACTCCCAAGGTCATCCCAGAGTTTTTTCCTAGTTTTCTTTAGGTTAGGAGCATACACATTAGAAATAACCCAAGAATAAGAATCCCCGAGCCAAAAAACTTAGTCTCAACATGATTGAAACCATCAGCAATTGGGATACCTCTCATTAGCTTAGCATTCCAAAAAGTGGGAAAACCACCCAAAGCTCCTTCAGAGCTAACCCCATGAAACCAACAATCTTTATAGAACAAATTCTTCAAAGCTTCCAACTTATCAATTTGCATTTTTGTCTCTTGGATCAACAAGATGTTCGGCTTATGGTCCCGAAAAAGATTCTTCAGGAGGTATTGTTTATGTAAGTTATTCAACCCCCTGATATTCCACAAAATGATCTTCATTTGAAAGAAGAGGGTGTACTCTTAGAGCTCAGATCAAAGAGGGTTTTCTAGACCCCCTTAGCAATATCCCACTTGCACTCCCTCTCCCTACTCCTTTTGAGGGTAGGTTTGTCCTGGCCCCTTGACTCAGACCCACAATCCACTTTTTTCCTTCTCAGGGTGATGCCTTTGTGAGGTTAAGGGGGGGGGAAAGAAGAAGATTTCTTCTTCTAACCACACACCTAGTTATAACCATTTTCATCTTTGCTCATAGAATCAACCACAACCAGAGCACCATCACCAACCATTGGCTTTGAACCAGAAAGAAAAGGAGATGGTGGACTAATAGCTGGGTCAACCAAAGGCCTTTTTGGAGAGCACAAAGTCTCTGTGATCAACAACCTCCTCCATGAGAATCTCTGGATTCTTGTTAGCCTCAATAGGAGGAATAGGACAATTTTCAGCATTCACCTTACCCTCCAAACCATTTCCAACAATAGATTCACCTTGGATCTCTTTAAAGGTTCCTTTATCTTCCAAACCTTGGTTTGCTTAATAGCCTTAGGTGGGACACTAGATACAGGGAAATCCTTAGCCCAATGCCCCATCTTCTTACATTTGAAGCAAGCAAAAGGGATATTTTCAAAAACAATCTATCGCTTCCAAGACCCCACCTTGGATTTTAAGAAGAAAAACTCAGGCAACACAACATCTTGATCAATCATGACACAAAACCTGGCTGCAACTAACCACTTCCTAGAACAAGTGGTCTCATCAATAGAGAAAATCCTTCCAAAAGAATTTGCTACCACCTTGAAGAGTTCTTCATCCCAATATTCCAATGGAAGATTCAGAATTTTAACCCACTCAAGAGAAGAATTAGAAAGACATTTGGACAAATCTATCCCAAGTTCCCAAGGATGAAGAACCATAGAGAGACACCCAAATGACCAAGGGCCTTTTTCAAAAAAATTTCTCAAGTCTTCATCACAAGAG
This sequence comes from Sequoia sempervirens, assembly GCA_007258455.2. Taxonomy (NCBI): domain Eukaryota; kingdom Viridiplantae; phylum Streptophyta; class Pinopsida; order Cupressales; family Cupressaceae; genus Sequoia; species Sequoia sempervirens. The sequence goes on from VDFB02270651.1 coordinate 815,282,522, forward strand.
AAGGAATAGGAAAAGAAACCTTTAGCCATGGCTATAACTTCCACCCGACATTTTAAAGCCCACTTCTTACGCACCCAATTCCAAACCTCCCCAATATTAGGTCGAGGACCTAAAACCTTTCAACCAGGGAGAAATCAATTTTAGGAATATTCTTGTCAACAAGAGAATCCAAAACAAAGAAGAAAAAACACCTTACTCGTTAGATGAAGACACTTACTCAGAAGCAATGCCTTTTCCATTAAGCTTATAGGAAAACAGGTCAGACCATTTCTGACCTAGCAAGGAAGACATCCCTGCCATCTGATTTTCATCCACTCGAGCAAACTCAATCCAGGGAATACTCAGATTAGCCACACAAGATTCCCCTGATGGGACCTGCTCCTAAAAACCAACATCTACTTTATCCCATTGGACCCCAGGAACCAAATCCAATGAGGGAAATCCATCACAAGACACCTTGAGTGTCTCACCCACACACTTCTCCTCTGAATGTGCATCTCTGACCCCATCCTCACTACATGACCCATCCTTCCTAGATTCGCCAACAAGGATCAAAATCTTATCCTCACCACACAATCCCGCCTTTCTCTCTAAAGAATTAGAAAAGCCCAAATCCATATGAACCAACAATTTTTATAAGGGGAAAGGGGAAGGTTCTATGTACTCTTACACTCCTAGGATCTTCCACCTAAACAAAGAGAGATAGAATCCCACAATCTTATAAAAATTGAAGTGGTTCACTCAAATAGAGAATTGTATGATGTAATTAAGGCTAAATGAAATGTTTTAAATGCAGCTAAGTGATGTAATTTATTGATTATGAATACAAAACTAAAGAAATATGCAATGTTTGAAAACATAGTAAGATTTGCAAAAATGAACTAAAAACATGCACAAATGAAAGCAAAATTGAATGAAATTGAACATAGTACACCTAGAGGTAGATTGAAAATCTAAGAATATTTTGGAATGTTCTGGAAATCTAGAAAAATCACTGCAAATGACAAGAGGGACTCATTCATCGCTGATGGTGAATCAAAGCTGCTTCTAACAAAAACACCTAAAAACTGCTTTCTGACAATCGAGAATTGGAATCTGATAAAATCACCTTTTTTAGCCTTTAGGTGGGACTCATTTGCCACTAATGGTGAATCAATCCTCCACCAAAATTCTATGAAATCAAAGGTCAATTCTGTAGCTCCAAATCTGCACTTGTCTTCTTGTTGGATTGATAGAGTCAAATCTTCAGAAAATAGACTATAGGTTATCTCCAATCTTGAAATAGGGTTTAGTTGACTTGAAACACTTTGTTGACTTATTAACCACCTTTAAACACCTATTTTCTTAATAAATATGCATACAAAAGTCTGCAAACACACATGAAAAAGGGGGAAAATGGTTAAGGGTTAGGTTATAGGGATTTTCCTTGGTCAAATCCCACTTTGGTAATCAAACCCTTAATAAATAAATGAAATTAAAAGAGCAAGGAATGATGAATAAACAACATGCAAAAGTCCTAAACTCACCACAACCTTGTTGAAGAAATCTGAAGATATAACAATGGTTGTTCAAAAATACTTGATATTGCTTGATGAAATGATGTAAAATACTTAGAGAGATGGAACGATTGAATGCTTGAATGAATTAAGATGAATGGGAGTAAATAATGAGAGAAAAACACATATTTATACACAATTATGCCCTAATTTCTAGAAAATACCACATCATAGGCTGACATAAGGTATTTTAGAATAAAAAACCAAAAGAAAATTTGAATTATTTTGAATTTGGAGCCAAGGGGGACTCATTCACCACCCATGGAAAATGGGTCCCATCGTAGGCTTGTAAGTGGGTGTCAGGAATTAAAATGCTTTAAATGTTGTTTTTTAAGGTTTACATTAAAAAATAGACTTAAATGTGACCTATAAGTGTATAAAGGGGACAAATAAGACATAAGAAAGGTGTAAATAGTGAAAATAAGCCTAGAAAAGCATGAAATCTTGCTACAAGACTTTACAACACTTTAAAATAGGACTTGAAAAGGGATAAAAAGGTGATATTTAAATGAATTATAGTAAGAAGAGTTGAGAAAAGTGTAGAAATGTTTTACAACACTTCACTACACCTTCACAAGACATCATAATTTGAATATTTAGGACTTAAATGTGAATAATTAAATAACATTACAACATTAAATCAAGAAAAATAGATCAAGAATCAAGGAATCAAGACCTAAATAACCATGAAAATGTTAATGATCCATTTTTATATTGTACATTTAGCCCCCACTTTAGTGAGAGGATGAACTTGCTTCAGACTCACACTAAAGTAACCATGCATATCAAGAAGAATTCAAAATGCACTTATGCTAGCAAGATGGAATAGCAATGATGAAGAGGGATGATTAAGCCCTCAGGATGAAGATACAATGTCCAACTAAACATAAGAACAAAGGAACACAAGAGAGAGAGAGAAAGAAGGAAAAGACAGATCAAGCTTTTATCATTTTTCTAGCTGGTTGTAGATCAGATCTAGGCTATTTTTCCAAAAAAGAGAAATGCATACTCACTCTGGGGCAATAGATCATGGTTTTCCATCAAGTGAGAAAGCCCAAAAAGAGAAACATATGCTAGTTGGTATGTACTCACAACACACAGGTGGCTATGGGGAAAGTCATGCCTTGGAATGGGCTTCCCACTCAACCATACCAAAGTTATACCACCTGATAACTTTAATAAGGCATTAATAAGGCACCAAAAAGGAAAAAAGGAAGGTTGGTTAAAGCTCCATGAGACAATAAAATATTTGTATGCTTATAACTCATGAACAAACAGGCTGGTACCACAGGCTTGCAAGCTGCATTATGCAAGGTCGCAAAAAAGGTAAAAATGAAAAAAGGAAAAAGGAACATGTTCAAAGGAGTCTTGTTAAGATCATATGAGGTCTATCACTTAGGGAACATTATGTCTAACATCTCCAAGAGAGGACCGATCAAAGAATGATAGATTCGTGTCTTAGGGGATGCAGTGTGTTGCATTAGGACACTAAGGGGAATGTAGTATGATATGATAGATCATGGTTATGAAGGAAACTATACACAATGTCATCCATGAAGTGATAAACACATCATATGAAGTAACAAAGATACACTAAGAAGCAAGGAAAAAGATGCAAAATGAATAATGCCGATGTATGCCCCCACTTTAAAGGAATTGCTACACACTATTCTGTGAGCAATTACTTTAAAGTAGAGAAAAAGAAAAATGAAAAAAAAAGGAAGACATGAGAGCCAAATCGAAAAGCCCCTATTCCAATTCATATGTTTTCAAGTAAGGCTACATCATGTAGAGAAAAAGAAGCAAAAGAAAGAGAGGTTTCTGCCAAAGGAAAACACCAAACACGTAAGGGATCTATGGATTTGGGGTCAGTATGTTCGTTGCTGCAATGTTTTCATGAAAGAGCTTGGAACTGTCATCATTCCCCAAATACATAGAATGAGAAGAATGACACATAGAGAGAAAAAACAAAAGAAAAAGAAAGTCCATTTTGGGTCAACATGCAAGAGAAATTGTAGTTTCAATGCTTTGCATCATCCCCAAAAGGAAAACACAAAAAAAAGTGAAAAAGTGAAAGCGAAAGGGTGAAATGAAAAAGACAGACTTTTGTGTCAACATGAAGGAGACATTTCGGTCTCAATGCCTTGCATCATCCCCAAAAAGAAAACACAAGAAAAGAAAAGCGAAAAGTAAAAGGGACCTTTTGGGTCAACATGGAAGAGACATAAGGCATCTCAATGCTTTGCATCATCCCCAAAAGAAAAACACAAAACAAAAGTGAAAAAGTGAAAAGTGATGTACGACATATAGAAGAATGAAGGTACAAATAAAAGAAGTGCACAAAGAGAGAGAACATCAAACACACATTACGGGGGAACATGATACAAACATAAAAAAGAAAAAATAAATAAAGAAATATGTAAAAAGGATAGTGAGGTGTATGCAAATCAAGCATCTAATAGGTCATTCACCTCCCAATCATGGTTATCATATTGCGAGGGTGGTTGACTGTCCAATGGGGGAATTGTAAGTGCCAAACTAGGGTAAGTGCCAAGTTATGCACTTGGTATAAGAGATTTATCATTTAAGCTCATAGAAGAGGAGAATAAATAATTTAGATTATTATGTACCTCTTCATCTATTTTAGATATCTCATCATTATCATCATCATCCAAATTAATCACGACGGGAGGGCGAAGGGTAATCTCCAATGAAGGGTACATTAGTAGTTGAGGTTGTTGTATTTGATCATTTTGTTGTGAGGGCAGGTCAAGAGGGTTATTAGGTTTTATTTATGTCAAAGGAAAAGGTTGGTTTTCTTTATTGTTTTCATTTTGCATTTGATGAGAACGCAGATGACAACGACGTTGACGCTCCTTAGTACCATGGTTTCTTTTAATCTTGTTTTGAATTTGTTTAGGTGTAATAGCAGATTGGTCCACTGCAAGCTCCTTTTCTTCCCTAGGGGGAGGAACAAAAGGAACTGAAGGAGAGGATTCAATCATTTTCTCTTTAGCTTTATACAAATTTTTAATGCATAAAGGCATGACAGGGTTGTTTTCAAGATCTCTTGGTCATTTAGATGAAGAGGGTGAAGTGTTTGGTTGTGGTGGAGGTTGTAATAGTTTTTCAAGTTCAAAGTTAGGTTGAAGCATTGTCTCATCTAAGATAGGAATATCAGGGGTGGATGGGGACGTATTATGAAGAGACAATTCAAGTATCTTTTTAGCTTTGAACTTTTGATATGCTATGAAAAATAAATCCTTACGAGTAATGGGTTCCATTAGTTCAGGCCATAAAGCTTCCAAGGAAAAGTTACCTTTAGAGGACAATGGATTAAAGCCACTATGGTGTGCAACATATATCTCATTCTGAAGTGGGAACTTCAAACACTTGTGAACAACAGAGGGAATAACTTTCATCGAGCAGAGCCAAGGGTGACCCAGCCAAAGACGAAAGTGATCTGATTATGGATTAATAGAAAATGTCACATCCAATGTCTTCAGTCCTATCTGTAATGGGAGTATGATCGATCTGATCATAGGGCATGCAAAACCATTATGTGTTTTAATCCAGATAGTTGCTTTGTCATAATCATCTTGATATATATTATGTAATACTAAAGATTCTTCTATGATCACATTCTCACAACAAGCGAGATCTATTAATATCCCATTGGTAGGTTTATCATAGATTCTGCCAGCTATGTAGAGAGAACCATTAGAAATTTTTTTAGTATATCCTGAGGAGAAAAGTACTAATATCCAGAGATTTGGTAGTTGGTCCCTTACGAGGGATAACGTCTATCGTTCCCACCATTTCATCCATAGGAGTAACATGGGTAACATTTAGAGTGCTATCAGGTTGTTCATCATTAGTATCAACGTTCATCACATCAATGTGTGAAGGTTCATTGGATTTGACAAATGAAACATCATGTTTAGGCATGGGATTGGTAAATATTTGAAAATTCTGATTAGGAGGGGCCACAGACTTATTACCTTGATCATTAAAATTCTTAATGGACAAACAACCAGAATCAATGAGGTCTTGAAGTAAATGCCTCAAACACTTCCAATGTTCAATATCATGTCCATTTTGATGATGAAAATGGAAATAAGCATTATGTTTAAAGGAGGGAGGTAAAGGTTTGCTTAGATCAAGTGGTTCAATGATAGGAAAAGTAATCATCTATTGTTGTAACAATTGATTCATTGTATTATGCAAAGTATAGGGAAAAGGGGTGAAATGCCTCTTTGGGTACCCATAGGTAAAGGGTATGGCTGCTTTAGTGGCTACCACCTGGTTATTAATAGGTGGAGTTGGTTGTGGAGGTGGAGGATTAAACTGTAAAAAGCCTCTATTTTGTTTTTGAAAGTTTTGTGAGTTGTTTTGGGTATTTTGTTTAGACTTCTCAGCTCGATTAGAAGTGGATTTTGTATCATGACTAGTAATTGAGTTGTGATAGTCACATAAGGCTGTGCATAAATGCATGAAAGAAGGGAATTTCATCATAGTTAATTTTTCCTAGATATGAGATTGTAAGTTTTCAATAAAAATCATTTGAAGATGGGAATCAGGAATCTAGACATCAACTTGAGCATGCAATGACTAATAATGAGAAATGAAATCAGTTATTTTTTCATCTACATTCTATTTTCATCTCATTAAATCAACCATTTTCTTTTTAGGAGTTATATGGACTTGAAAATGACTTATAAAGGCATCCACAAGTTCATTGAATGAACAGATGGAATGATTGGATAAAGAGGAGAACCACTCTAAAGTAGTATCCTTTAGGATGCTAGGAAACAATTTGGCTAAAATTTTATCATATAGAACAAAGTCCATAGGGTTGTATAAGCATTAACATGATTAGTACGGTCTCCTTTACTGCCATACTTCTCAAACCTAGGCAACTCAATTCTTTGTGGCATCAGGGTTCTCAATATTTCTAAAGATAATGGACTACCACAGACATAATAGGTAGGGGGTACATTTTGGTTTTGGTTGATGGTAGAATTTTTTTTTGCATGGAGGACACAGCGTGAAGAAGTTCTATGATAAGGGGATTGGTATAAGTGGTATGAGGTGGAAGAGAGAAGGGTGATGGAGTGAATATAGTGGTAGGACAAGTGAAAGGAACACTAAGAGGGGTAAAGGTGGTGGAAGAGGGAATGTTTGATGCCACAAAAGAATTAGGGATGCTAGTTGGAAGAATGAAGGGAGGAGTCACATGACTAACCTGTTGCATGGTTGTTGTAACTTGAGGAGTAGTATAGGTGGGTATGGATGCTATGGTTGAAGGAAGAATGTGAGATCATCCTTGGCTCACAACAATGTTTTCTGATTGGCATGTGGAAGGAACATGTTTGTTGTATATCTCAGCTATTTTTTTCATAACTTGTAAGCCATCGTCACTTTTAATCAACCGATGAAGGTTTTCAATGGTAGGTATAGAAGTGGTGGAAATTTTTTCAAGAATTAAATATTGTTGTAAATGTGCAAAATCCTCATGAATACTAATGACTTTTTCTTGCAGAATGGAATTTGATTGTGTGTCAACATGCATTGGATGTGAAGGTAAAGGCATACTAGTGGTAGTATCCATTCCTAATGCACCATTGTCCATACTAGTAGGATCTCTTGAGATCCCAAGGTCCACAATGAAAGTACTATCGCAGGAAGCCATGGGTCTAGAACTTTGTCTCACTAAATTATTATCAATAGGGCACCAAACACTCATACAAGTACCACAAAAGATGGGGTGAATGCAAATGCTAAGTAAGAACAAGAAAATGCTAAGAACATAAATTTTGTAAACTGAAACAAGAAAGTAGTAACAAAAAATAGAAATGCAAGAAATACTATGCAAATTCTAGAAATTCAGATGCAGAAACAATAATTGGACTAATTCGCCCTAGGTGGCGAATGAGTCTAGGGATGAGATTTTATGTATTTTTCAGAAAACTTAAAGTGATTTTAATGCTTTTCTGATGCAAACTGAAGATGAAAATGCAAATTTTTAGTTTTTTAATGATCTAATATGCAAAAATGAAGTCTCAATGAGGCTTTCACTAATGCAAATTTAAGAAACCTTAGGATGCAAAAAAAACCAATTCAATGTTGATGCAAATTAGATCTAGGATGTAAATGCAAATGCAAGTTAGAAATATATGTTCAATATGCAGGTTCACCAAAATGAACCAACAATTTTTATAAGGGGAAAGGGGAAAGTTCTATGTACTTCTCTTACACTCTTAGGATCTTCCACCTAAAAGGAGAGAGATAGAATCCCACAATCCTATAAAAATTGAAGTGGTTCACTCAAATAGAAAATTGTATGATGTAATTAAGGCTAAATGAAATGCTATAAATGTAACTAAGTGATGTAATTGATTGATTATGAATACAAAACTAAAGAAATATGCAATGTTTGAAAACATAGTGAGGTTTGAAAAAATGAACTAAAAACATGCACAAATGAAAACAAAATTGAGTGAAATTGAACATAGTGCACTTGGAGGTAGATTGCAAATCTAAGAAGATTTTGGAATGTTCTGGAAATCTAGAAAAATCACTACAAATGACTAGAGGGACTCATTCACCACTGATGGCAAATCAGTCTGGATTTTGATAAAAAACACCTAAAAACTACTTTTCTGATAGTCAGGAATTGGAATATGATAAAATCACCTTTTTCAGCCTTTAGGTGAGACCCATTTGCCACTAATGGTGAATCAGTCCTCCTCCACAATTTTGTGAAATCAAAGGTCAATTGTGTAGCTCCAGATCTGAACTTGTCTTCTTGTTGGGTTGACAAAGTCAAATCTATAGAAAACAAACTGTAGGTTGTCTCCAAGCTTGAAATAGGGTTTAGTTGACTTGAAAAACTTTGTTGACTTATTGAACTCCTTTCAACACCTATTTTCTTGATAAATTTGCATACAAAAGTCTGCAAACACACATGAAAAAGGGAAAAAATGGTTAAGGGTTAGGTTATAGGGATTTTCCTTGGTCAAATCCCACTTTGGTAATCAAACCCTTAATAAAGAAATGAAATGAAAAGAGCAAGGAATGATGAATAAAAAAATTGCAAATCTCCTAAACTCACCACAACCTTGTTGAAGAAATCTCAAGATATAACAATGGATGCTCCAAAATACTTGATATTTCTTGATGAAATGATGCAAAATTCTTAGAGAGATGGAATGCTTGAATTCTTGAATGAATTAAGATGAATGGGGGTGAATAATGAGAGAAAAACACATAAATTTATACACACTTATGCCCTAATTTCTTGAAAATACTAGATCACAGGTTGACAAGGTATTTTAGAATAAAAACTCTAAAGAAAATTTGAATTATTTTGAATTTGGAGCCAAGGGGGACTCATTCGCCACCCATGGCGAATGGGTGCCACCCTAGGCTTGTAAGTGGGTGTCAAGAATTAAAATGCATTAAATGTTGTTTATTGGGTTTACATTAAAACTACACTTAAATGTGACCTATAAAGGGGACAAATAAGACATAAGAAAGGTATAAATAGTGAAAATAAGCCTAGAAAAGCATGAAATCTTGTTACAAGAGTTTACAACACTATAAAATAGGACTTCATAAGGGATAAAAAGGTGATATTTAGATGAATTATAGTAACAAGAGTCTAGAAAAGTGTATAAATGTTTTACAACACTTCACAACACCTTCACAAGACATCATAATTTGAATATTTAGGACTTAATGTGAATAATTAAATAACATTATTACATTAAATCAAGAAAAATAGATCAAGCATCAAGGAAGTAGGACCTAAATAACCATGAAAATGTTAATGATCCATTTTTCTATGGTACACCATATCCTGCTTGAACTGCCATGCTCAATGATTCCCAGGGCTTGAGTTCAAATTCAAATTGCTCAAGCGCACCACTAAACTAGACTTCTGTCCAACGGATACACCAACAGTCACCATGTAGTGTCCTATGTTAATGCACATTTCATATTAGTTTCACCTTAAAAAAAATTGTGCTATAATTGTTAGTTATAAGTTGTCCTTTGGGGTTTGTGTGGTAGGGCGTTACAATTTTTATTTATTTGAGTCAAAATCTTTGATTAAATTCAATATATAATCTTTGTTAAGTGCTTATTTTGAAAAATGATGAGTTTGGAGTTAAACTAGCATATATATATATCTTAAATTTAATCTATATAAATTACATCGAGATATATCAAGACATTTATTTTTTCAATTTAATATATCTATATTAAAGTTGAATGATGAAAAATTAAACGCTTGGATATATCTTGGTGTAATTTATATAGATAAAATTTAAGATATATATCTAGTAGTAGTTGTGGCACAACACATAACATGGATTAATATATAATTATACAATATATATTTTTTATTATTAGATAAATAATAATATTTTAGTATATTTAATCTAAAAATTTAATATAAGTTATGGTTAGGGGTCAAACATGGTTAGGTTCAAAATTTTATTAAGGTTGAGGTTCAAGTTTAATTAAGGTTAGGGTAAAGGCTAAAATAGGGTTCATGGATAATAAACGGCTTTATTCTCAAAACTGAAATCATTGGTTATGGGTTAAACTTTGGTTTTTTGTTTCTTACAGTGTTTTGGTTTAATAATATTTGATATTATGCTATTTTGTTTGAAATTACGAAACTAGAATAATTGTATACTTTATGATTCAATGATTATGAATTGTGATTTAAAAATGTGATGAAAATTTTATGATGTGAATATATATGTTTTATTTGAAATTGTTTTGGTTATATATGTATTTTATTTTAAAGTTTTTAAAGTCTTAAATTATAATTTAATTTGTAAATTTTATATTTGAGGGAAGTTTAAGATTTTAATTTATTTGAGTCAAAATATTTGATTAAATTCAATGAATAAATGCTCTTATGTAAATTCAGTAATGGTGATTTAAAAGTGTGTGATGAAAATTTTATGATGTGAATATATATATTTTATTTTAACTTGTTTTGGTTATATATGTATTTTATTTTAAAGTTTTTAAAGTCTTAAATTATAATTTAATTTTTAAATTTTACATTTGAGTCAAAATCTTAGGATTTTAATTTATTTGAGTCAAAATCTTTGATTAAATTCAAGATATAATCTTTGTTAAGTGCTTATTTTGAAACATAATGAGTTTGGAGTTAAACTAGCATATATATATCTTAAATTTAATCTATATAAATTACATCGAGATATATCTATACATTTATTTTTTAATTTAATATATCTATATTAAAGTTGAATGATGAAAAGTTAAATGCTTGGATATATCTTGGTGTAATTTATTTAGATTAAATTTAAGATATTTATCTAGTAGCAATCATGGCGCAACACATAACATAAATTAATATATAATTATACAATATTATTTTATTATATTATTAGATAAATAATAATATTGTAGTATATTCAATATAAAAATTTAATATAACTAATGGGTAGGGGTCAAACTTTATTAGGTTCAAACTTTTATTAGGGTTGAGGTTCAAGTTTAATTAGGGTTAGGGTAAAGGTTAAAATAGGGTTCAATTAGGAAAAAACCTTTGAGTTAGGGTTAGGGTTGAATTAGGGGAAATCTTTGAGTTAGTGTTAGGGTTAAACTATGGTTAACATTCAAATAATGTTAGGGTTAGTCTTAGGGTTAAATTTTAAATCAGGTTAGGGTTAGTTTTAAAATAAGATTATGAATTATAGAATATAGTTATGGTTAGTGTTATAAATAGAATTAGGGTTAAGGCTATAATTAGAATTAAAGATATGGTTATGAGTAGGGTTAAAATAGGTCTGGGTTTCAATTAGGGCGAGTGTTCAATTATAGTAAGGGTTCAATTTGGTTATGATTTTATAAATGATAAGGTTTTAGCATTCAAATAAATTTAGGATTTAGGGTTCAATTAAATTTATGATTAATTCTCAATTAGGGGAAGGGTTTTGGTTAGGTTTAGGGTTAAGATAATGGTTAGGGTTAGGGTTGTGATTATGGTTAGGGTTAAGATTTAGGGTTATGGTTAGGGTAAGTATTTACATCATGAATAGGGTTAGGGTTAGGGTTAGGATTATGGTTAGGGTTATGGTTTATGATTAGGGTAAGTATTATGGTGATGATAAGGGGCATATCATGTAGTTAGGGACAATGTTAGGGTTAGGGTGAGGTTGAGATTTTTGGGTAAGGTAAAGGTTAGGATTAGGATTACAGTTAGGGGTATATAATAGTTAGGGATGGGGTTAGGTTTTGGGTAGGCTTAGGGTTAGGGTTAGAGTTTGGGTTAGGATTATGGTTAGGATTAGGATTATGGTTAGAGTTAGGATTATATTTATATATTGAGGTATTCATGATATATATGTAATATTTATATTTTAAAAATAAACGAAATCATATTATGTTACATAAACCATAGCACTAATTATCCATCATATAATGAAAATATTTAAGGCATATAATCATTGTTAAAGTATATAAACATGTTTATTCTAACCATCCATCATATACTTTAATAAATTATAAATAATATAAATATTATCCATGACAATATAAATCTATGTTTGTACGAATTTATATAGATCTTTTATTTTTTATGTTTATGTACATAAACCATAACATTAATAATCCATGTCATAAATGTAATTCAAAACCAATATAACCATCTATAATGTATATAAAAAGATTCTTATGAACTATGCAACATATATTTGTATACATAAATGCATAAGTATCATAATTTATCATATAAATAATATCCATAAGTCATATAACCATTTTGAAAGTATATCAAATTAAATAAGATCTGTTGAAGGTAAAATAAGATGTAGACTATAGAAATAAAACTTCATTGTAATGGTGTAAATACATGACAAATTCTTCACTGATGAGAATTGTATTACGCCCTTTATTTCAAAATGATCATGATATACTTCTTTAAGAAAATTTGGAAATGTAGCTTCTTTTGTATACACCTCTTTAACTTTTTTTGCAACATCTTCCATTTGCAATATTTCTGTTTCATCAACATCTTCAATCATTAAGCTGGTTTATTCAATTTATTTGAGAATTTTGCTATAGTGCTCCAAAAAAACTCTTTCACATTTGTCCATAATGGTTTCAACAACATTGTTTCAGAGCCATGTGGGCTTGAAACAATGTTTTTTTATTCATTTTCTGAAACATCCATATTATCTCAATTATCTGGTGTTCAAAGTGGAATCTAATAAAATTAAGGTTAGTATCTAGGAATGATAAGAATAAAACTATTCATAATATGTTTTCAATTTGATTGATTTAAAATAATTTCATAATTTATTGAATACGATGAAGTTATTCATTCTTTTATAAGTGTGAAGGTGAATGTTCAATGGTAGTAATATAAAGTAATTCATCATCATCGAGCTTATTTATTTGCTCAAATATAATGGTTTAACAATATTTATTTAATTGAACATTTGTTTAATTGATAAACATTTTTTTAATTTTTAGTGAAATGATAAAATAAGTGTAACTATCAATTTATGTAAATTTGTCTAAAATATACATTGTATCATGTCATTTAGTCAAATATATATATTTTATAGTTTGAAAATAATAAAATTATATAAACCATGTGAAATTTAAGTTAATTTATAAAACATAAGACTAATAATGCATCATATAAATAAAATTCATAAGCCATATAATCATTTATAAAGCATATAAACATGTTTAGTCTAACCATCCATCATTCACCTTAATACATTGTAAATAATATATTTAAATTATCCATAACAATGTAATCCACCATAAAGTATATGAACATATTTAATCCATAAAGTATATCATTGAGCTTAATAAATAAATAAAATTTAACCATACATAAAGTATATAAAAATGTTTATACGAACCATCCATGATGTAGTTTAATAGAGAAGTCAAAAAATCATAATCACCAATAACATAAATAACATCTATAAGTCATATAACCATGCAAAAAGTATATAAAATGTTCATCCAAAATATGCAGTATCCACAGTAATACATAGATTATGTAATTTGTAATATCTATATTTATTTAGGATTTAAAATTAATTTTCTATTCTTTTTTCAAGTAGTTTATAAATGCATCACGAATAATATTGGAATTACCTTGCTCGTATTGTTCATCATAGAACGTTTCTCGTATGAATTTGGGAAATCCTTGAACCTTCAAAGAGGCCTTGTACATGTTGTTGAAGAGTTCTCCTGCTTGAGTGATTTCAAAGTCTTTGATTGCTACTATGCTTCTATTTACATCCTCTATTTCATTTATTATTTGTGTAAGATGTTCATTCACCGATCTCAAGAGTTTATCCATCTTTGTTTCAATAATCCCATTTGATCCAATAGATTCAGTACGATTTATGGGGGAATTAACTGAATTTTGAGTTTCTAAACTTTGAGAATCCTTATATTTGTATAGAAATGAAATAGGTTAATACATGGAATACAATAATTCAATATAAGTACACATCATATTAGAAATAGATGAATATTTTCTTAAGACTGCAGGAATCGGGTCACGACCCCCTATAAACTGCAGTGCACCTGGTAAACTTTTTAACGTGACTGGCGGCGCTGGCGCGACACGCCCTCCGGTACCACGGGGAGGGGGGAGACTAGAACTCGTGACCAGCAGAGCCGCAACGGAATTACTTAGCCAACCGAGCTAGGGCCCCCGCCCTGAAATAGATGAATATTTAGTAGTCATACACATTAGACAATTTTTTTTTCTCAGAGTTTATGAAATAAGGCTTAAAAGTTATGACTTTTTATTGTTCTTTTTTGTTTAGTGGAGAGCTTCAAGTAATTAACTTATACCTATTATAGAAATTATGTTATAGTGTTAATTATTTCCACAATTTTTATTAATAAATTTATTTTCATACAATGCCCTAGAAAGTTAAGAAAGGACAATGAGATGAATTTGTGTATAGAAGAGAAAATTGCATTAGTATACTAACAATATTTGTTACATCAAATCATTTCTAGGGCTGTTAGCCTGTTTTGCTTTGTCTTTCTTTTGGTCACCTGTTTTCCTTTTTTCATATCTATCATATGTGAAGGGTGGCATAATTCTTAGTCCTTTCAGAGCTTTGACACGTGATATTGCCACAAATGTGAGACTTCTTTTTTCAGTGGGGCCTATATCAATTGTAACCTTTTGCTATGTTATTCCCTATGATTTGTGTATAGTTAAAGCCCAAGCCAATCTCAAAGGTATTTTTTTGCAGCGCCCCTATCAATTGTTGGAATTGGAACCCTTTGGGGCTAGTGATCATCAAATGGAATTCCAAAGTAATTGTCAAAATCTACAAGTACATACGAAGGTGGTTGAGGTGGTGCACTTCCAGGAGTGTAGACAATACTTTGAATATATCCTAGTGCCCCATTGACAAGACTTGCTTCTATCCATAAGTTTGAATTTAGCATCACGCTTGCATTATTTCTGAGTAGTAATTCCATCTCCAACTCATCATTTCCATCTCTTTCTATAAAAGTAAGTGATGTTGTTTTTACAACAATGCTTCGTGCAACAAGATTTGATAGAAAATAAATTTTTCTCCTATTATGGCTATGCACATTATCATTTGCAAAGAATTGTGATAGAGTAAATTTTCACCCCATGTGCAAATTCCCCTTTTTTGCTTTACCCACCTTAGAAAACCAAGTTCGGAGGCAAAACTCTGCATAAGCTCGCTGCCTTGGTTCCACTTGGCGCTCATGTTGTGTGTCAGTAGAAGTGAAACTATCGTGGATGCCCAAGCAGTGCATAGATGTCTGCATGATGTGCTAACATCCATAACAGAATCCTGCATCTGAAGCATGCAAAGACATTACACTTGCTATTTTGAACAAATTGTAATGCCTCCACTTTGACCTCACCGACCTGAAATCACCTGTTATGCTTTCCTTCTCTACAAATTCACCATTCCTTCACATAATCTCATCTTTTTTGAAATATTTTTGGAAATCTTCTCCATCTTTTATCATCTCTCACTATCCTTTTCAAGCATCCATTTCTCAAGCATTCACCCCATTTTCCATACATCTTTGAGTACTTCATTTGCACTCCATTTTAGCATTATAGCAACAACATATTTCAATCACTTCAATAGAGAAAGTTTGGGACCACACCATTGTAGCAGAGGCTTGATTACTCTCATATTCTCCCCATTTTCCTTGAGTTCATTTGGTGGAGGTGGTAAGCTTCCCATTCCTTTTCTCTATTACATTGGTTGAATAGCACTTTACTGCTTTTGTAGTGCTTTGGTAATCTTTCTTTATCACATTTATCTATCATCTTTATCTTGGATATACGTGGAGGTGGAAACACCCAAAATAGGGTCTAACTAAGGCAGGCCCCTATACATCCCTTCCCCAACATTTTTCTCTCTTTTATGTGTGCAAGGTTTGGTGCTTTTGATGTTTTCTAGAAAGAAGATTTTATTTGCAGGAACTCTGTTGGTATAATCTCCTTATCCTCTTTGTGCATTGCTTTCTATTTAATAGTTTTATTTCAACCTCCTATCAAGTTGTCAGTCAATTTTTAGTACTCCCCTCTCATCTCTTGGATTTTCTCGCCGTACAGATGCCAACACCTCTTTGAGATGCCAGCGTGCCACGTTGTCATCTAAGTTTTGCGCTTTCGTCCATAGACAGAAAGCTCTCTGAGACACAGAGCCGAGTCTAGAAGCTGACTTGCTTGAGCTTCTACTTCAGTTTAGTTTTGCAGAGTGATTGAGGGACCTTATAGTCCTCATCATTACCATTCTTTACCTCTTGAAACCCATGATTAGCTGAGGTAAGTTTGGGCAGCCCTCTACTCTTGGCCTCCCGTGACCTGGGCCTTGAACGTGGTTGGTTCCCCACTCTTAAATTTTTGGTGAACCTGATGTGAACCAAGATTAGTTTATCCGTCAGTGTTAATACTTCTCCCCTTGTACCTAGTGATTGTTGTTTTTTTAAGAGTTGCGTGAGTATTACAACCCAGTCAACAAATTTTGGGCACATCATTAGGAGAAGTCTATGACACCTTTCGATGGACATGTCGAATGTCACTTCTAGTTTTTCTACTGGCTTCACTACTAGCCTTTTTGTAGGCTTCTTTTCTGGTCCTGCCCTTGGTTTGGAGTAGTTGTCAAGAGGGGAGTTAGGATTCTTTGATGAAACCAACCCTACTCCTCCCGCATCTCCCACACCGTCATCAGTGGATGAGCGTGAAGCTACAAAAATCCATCTTGAATATGTTTCCACCTTGAGAAAAAGGTTGGGTGACCTAGGAAATCATTTAGAAAGAAACTTGAGAATGGCCAAAGCTTCTCGTGTCATTAGCAAGTTAAAGAACATGCTCAAAAAGGACTGAATAGGTATAATTTTTTTGTATATTTATAATTGTAAACTTTAGGGCATGGATATATTTTTTTGTAATTTTAATAAATATATATTTTTAAATAATTATTTAAATGTGTGTGAATTAAAACGCAGTTGGTTCTAGTCGATGCCAACTTTTATATTAAATATTTATCTAAAATAGAAAATAAATTATGCTATCTTAATCTTGATTCTTTTCTCTATGGCATCATATTTTTTTTACTAAGTTTTAGTATTTTTCTTGGCTTGATAATCAACCTAATATTTTTTGACTAATAACCTACTTTTAGTAAAAAATAAAAATAAAATATAAATAATAATTGAACTATTAAAATAAATATATATTTTAAAACTACACTTATGGATCTACAAAAGGGTACTTTTACATTTTTTTAATTTTTTTTAATATGAGTAGGAGTTGTTGAAATGTTAAATTTTTTAAATAATTGCATTTTTTTAGTAATTTGGCCTAAAAGTGGTGCTACATATGCATTTAGCCAACAATTTTAGTTGGAAAATTTGTAGAAGTATTTAAATTATCTAGAATGAATCTTATTAGATCATATGTTTGACCAAAATTGATTTTTAGTTATAAATAATAAAATTCACTTGTGTTGATAAGTTGGCTGATAGTGTGACATAGCTTTGTACTTTTACCTGAATGTTGTTGCCCCAATGGACGATGGTAACTTAAGCATAATAGGAAGTTTACAAAGTTTTCATAATCTTATTCAACTATCTTGAAAAAGTTATTAAGGGATAAGATCATAACTTTGCTAAACCCAAAGCCAGTTAAAGAACCTTACCCTAAGTGGTATGATGAAAACACCTACTGCCAATAACACCGAGTTAATGGAAATGATACAAAATGTTGTATGTTCCTGCATCGTGAGATATAAGATCACATTGAGGATGGTACTATCCATCTTGATGGAAGCCAACAACATACAAATAAGTCGGTGGCGAAGGAGAACAGTGAACTGCAAATATACATGGATCCATTTTCGTCACATTCCACCAATGTGATTAATGAGTCCACCAACTCTCCAACCTATCTTGAGGCTTATATCAACATGATTACAACTATGACTACCACTCAATTTGCATCTGGTTCCCTGGATATAACATTCACTTCACAAGATTTACCCTTGAATAATAAGCCCACTCCTCTTTACATTCCCGCTCGCCTCAATGGCAACATTGTGACAGGAGTCTTGGTAGACCGCATGATTCGAGTGAATTTCATCATGGAGGAAACGTTGTGGCTCAATTCATTACACAAAAAATAATATGAGACAAAATCGATCGTCCGTACACATGATGGTCTTTCATTAAAACCTTATGGCTTAATAACTTTGTCTGTCCTAGTTGGACCTAGGGCTGTTGACACAGTATTTGATGTCATCCTAGAGTCCAACCTATTTAGAATGAAGCTAGGCATACCTTGGCTAGCTTCCATGAATGGAGTTTCCTTCGTCATCCACAAGTGCTTAAAATTCTCCCATGAAGGTGTTGTGCACGTAGTGCATGACACTGAATACCAACCCTTGGTGTCCGGTGGTGGATACTCATTGGATCATTTTTGGCCCACCCCAATCAGTCCACTCCCTCTAAAGACAAACCTAATTTACAAGAATTATGTAAAGTATAAGATTGGGGGCAAGAGAAAACAAAAAATGACCCTTCTTGTGATGTAGGAATCAATTTCCTCTTCTTCCTGAGTGGAGAAAGAGAAGCCTACATGGACTGCTCCTTCTTCTCAAAAAGGAAAGGGTGAGTCTGTGTCGACTCTAGCTCCTTCCTGCAAGGGAAAAGAGAAAGTTACTTCTTCTCAGACAGCCACAAACTCTCCCCTTTCTTGGGAAGAGTATTGGATGAGTCAACTCAGTGGCTATCTGCTAAGTTTGATGATTCCTCCTTAGCATAGACCCAAGCTGAGAATTATGAATTTCCCTAATGAATATACTAGACCATGGTACTAATTGTATGGAAAAAAGAGAGGTTCCTGAAGGGAATTCAATCTAAGGCCTCCTACCACCCCTTCTTCCAAAGCAGTAAGTAGGAAGAGGCCTCCAACCGAGGCTCTTGAGCAGACTCCTGCTGCCTCTCAACTTGCTCTTCCTACTTCCATACAGGAGTTTGTTCCTTCACATGAGACGGCTGCAGTGGAAACTCCTATGATTGAGAAGGATCCTTCCATCCCTATGCAACCCCCAACCTCAATCTCTAAGTCGAAGAAATTGGTTGGCGCATGAGCGCAAGCATCGATGAAAGGCTCTTATGGCTGAGTAGGCTACTCAGTAGAGGAAAGAGGAAGAGGAGAAGGCCACCCCTATCTCAGGGTCTACTGTAGTGTCCTCCTCTCCTCTCCCCTTTGCTTCTATTCAAGTTGGTTTTGCACCACCTCCAGCTCCCAAACTGAGTATGAGGGCACCTATATAGGTGTTCATCACTCCTTCGATGGAGCCACCTCTGTTAACTTTAGTTCCAAATGTTTCACCCTTTTCAAAACCCATAGACATGGTAAACACTTTGGTGGTGTCTATTGCGGTTCTTTCTGACTCTTCTTCTTCTACACCTCTTTCCTTATATGTGGGGAGTTTGCATCTCCTGATGAGGCTGAAGTTGGAGAGTAGTTCTTCAGATGGTGAAGAACGTAAGAAGATTCCACCTCCTCCATGGGGTAGTCCCGTGTTGACTTGTTCTATTTTAGCAATAGAACAAGACCCAACCTCTCTTGAGTTTGTCACCGCTCTTGAATCACTCAGCGGTGGATCTCAGAAGCACCCTCTTCCATCCATTGGAACTGAGCATGGCACTCTTGTGAGGTGCCTATTCAATTTCATAGATGAATTTTTGGCCCTATCAGTGATCTTCGCTAAATCGCTGACTCTCACTCTACAATAGGTGAGTGGAGAAGACCTTGAGGGGAATTCTTCCTTAGCCCTTGTTGCAGGAGGGTCAGAAGCTCCTCCCCTTTATGTTGCACCATTATAGGTCCATCTTCCTTCTCCCTATGACGGTCTTGAGTGGGAAGCTGATGACCTCCTAGTTGATCAATACTAGGGGAGGACCTCTCTTCTTTATCTGTAGATTAGATATGTGTTTGTAATGTTCCCCCATAACTATGCTATATATTCCTGGAGGACCCATCTCATCCTTGTTGGTGCTTAGATACAAGCATGTTTTTGTGTCATGGACCTTCTTCTATTTGTGTCATCATTCTTCCATGTTTATGTTTGATTTTCGATAAATTAGGGAAGATGCAAAGCATTGGGGGCATTTAGGATTCCCTTCCATGTTGACCCAATTTTTTATTTTTACTTTTTTTCCATGCATTCCTCTTGATCTAGTTGGGAATTGATGATCTTTCACCTTGCACCATGGTTACCTATTATTTATAAGCTTGGACAGATTTGACCCCGCTAAACCAGATCCCCCTGTGCCCTTTTTTGTGTTTTTCTCTTTTGTTTTCTCTTTATCTTTCTCTCTTCTTTGCTTGAGTTGTCCTTTCATTCACGATAATTCTTTACTTCAACATTGTGATTTTCAGAGAATGCATTTGTGGTCAACAAATCTCTGCTTGGAAATCCTTGTGAACATTTCTTTGGAAACAACATTCATAATTAGAGATCCTTTTGAAAGAACTTGAAAATTTACCTTTGAGGAGGAAGTAGCTTTATCCTTTCCCTCACAATGGGGCATTTTTCAAATTCCTTGATGGAATGATCCCTTGATGGATCGATTCAAAGAAGAAAAAAATATACTTTCAAATTATGCATCCCTTGAGTGGACCCATTCTTCACACTAGGTTCCCAAGGGACCCCTTTGAAAGTATTATTGACGGTCTGCATGACTATCCACTTTCTTGCCTGCGTGGCCACTTCTTGAAATGTTCTATTGAAGATAAACATGTCACTGCTTTTGACTCTACAGAGTCTACTTCCTTTGGTTTCCTCCATGAGAGAGATCTTGGGGGATACCTCCCTATAGGACCGAGCACCTATAGGGAATTTCCTTTGAGCTTCCTTCATGTGAGAGATCTTGGAGGTGGCTCCCCTACAGACTAAGCACTTGTGGGGCCCTTGCCTTTGGTTTCCTTCATGGGAGAGATCTTGGAGGACACCTCCCCTGCAGGATCGAGCACCTGTAGGGTGCTTGCCTTAGATGTTCTTCATGTGAGAGATCTTGGAGAACATCCTTCCTGCAAGACCAAGAACCTGTAGGGAACTTTCTTTCTTTAGCTTCGTAGTTTTGAGAAGCTATGGAGTCCTTTGCTTATCCTGCACCTTCAGGTTTGCCAGATCATGGTCTACTTCCTCGATGGTATAGGTATACATTTCTAACCCTATTACTACTAATTCATGTCTACTTTACCAAGCACTCATTAGTATTCATACTTTCTAAAGTGGGGGAAAAATGTGATAGAGTAAGTTTGCACCCCATGTGCAAATTCCCCTTTTTCCTTTACCCACCTTAGAAAACCAAGTTTGAAAGCAAAAATACGCATAATCCTACTACGTTGGTTCCACTTGGTGCTCATGTTGCGTGTTGAGAAGTGAAACCATTGCGGATGCTCGTGTGGCGCACAAATATCTATGCAGCGCACTAACATCCATAATAGATTCCTACATCTGAAGCATGCAGAGACATTACACTTGCTATTTTGAACAAGTTGTAACACCTCCACTTCAACCTCACCAACTCATAATCATCTGTTATGCTTTCCTTCTCTACAAATTCACCATTCCTTCACACAATCTCATATTTTTGGAAATATTTTTGGCAATCTTCTCCATCTTTTATCATCTCTCACTAGCCTTTTCAAGCATCCATCTCTCAAGAATTCATTCCATTTTCCATTCATATTTGAGCACTTCATTTACACTCCATTCTAGCACTACAGCAGTAACAACATCTTTCAATCACTTTAGTAGAGCAAGTTTGGGACCATGCCATTGTAGAAGAGGCTCGAGTACTCTCATCTTCTTCCCATTTTCCTTGAGTGCATTTGGCGGAGGTGGTAAGCTTCCCATTTCTTTTCTCTATTATGTTGGTTGAATAAAACTTTACTACTTTTGTAACTTTCTTTGGTAATATTTCTTTATAACATTTATCTATCAACTTTATCTTGGTTGTACATGGAGGTGGAAACACCCAAAACAGGGTCTGACTGAGGCAGACCCCTATACATCCCTTCCCCAACATTTTTCTCTTTTTTAGTGTGCAAGTTTTGGTGCCCTTGAAGTTTGTTGGAAAGAATATTTCATTTGCAGGAACTCCTGTTAGAATTGTGAAACAAACACAAAACCATGAGCCACAAGATCAAACAACAAACAAGTACACCTTCCACGCAAGAGATCTGCAAACAAATATATGCAATATCTTCAACAAGAAAAAGCTACAAAAGAGAGAAAAATTTCAAAAAGATATGAAAACTACAAATATTCTCTGGTTAATAATTACAATGAGATCAATCCTTATAAAAGGAGATCAAGTAACCCTAAAGTGAAACCTAAAAGGGAAACCCTAGTGTGCACACTTAATAATTAATAAATAAATAATTATTAATGTTCCTAAGTTTAGCTTAAGTAACTAAAGTGATAAGTGACTTAATTAATTAACCAATATGATTAAATTAATTAAGTAAAACAACTTATTACTCTAACACCCCCCCTTAAGATGAACTTAGGAAGTGGCTAAAACACTAAGAAAAAGATGCATGAAAGCAAAGATAGGTCCCGAAAAATAAGGCCAAGTAAGGTACCCATGTACAAACAAAAGATCTCTATAAAGCGGTGAAATAGAGAAAACCTCGTGGGAAAAAAATCTACTCCAAGAAGAGATCAAAGACGATTGAAGGGCTGAAAAACCTCCAAATCAAGGTGTGAAAGACTGAGAAGCCTCCAAAAAAACAAGGTCCTGAAAAAGAAGAACATGTAGAACATCACAGAAGCATGAAGAAGCTGCAAACTCTGTCAAAAGATGACTGCTACGGTGCCGAAGAACCTCCGCTGAAGATAAGAAGAAAAAGATCAAGAAGAAAACAATCTGCATGAGTGCCCCCAATGACACTACTCAAATCAGATGGAAAACAAAGGAAAACACTTGGAACTCGAAGATACAGATGGTAAAGGTACCAAAATTTTGAAGAACATTGATCAACTAAGAATGGAAGGTTTCCTCCACAAAATAGGAATGCAAGAGTGTCTATATGGTAAATGATCCATCTCATCGAAATGCATGGGTAACCAGCCACTACATCCACCTAGTACATAGGAACAAATACTGTATACATAGCTCACTCCAATGAAACCATGGAAGCATTAACACCAATAGTAGAAACCCCCCATAATGCTAAAAAAGGATAGGTGTGACAGGTACACTGAAGCTAAATGCCAGAAAGTAGTGCATGAAGAGGAACCAAGAGCATCTAAGGTGCAAAAATGAAATTACAAGCTGCTAAAAATGATGTGAAAACAAAAGTCACATATGAATGAGAAAGGTATGAAGGTAAACAAAGACAAGCATCAACCTCCATGGCACTTTATATCATAGTGCAAGTACAAAAAGGCACAAAGTGATGTGCAAGAATCCCAAATATACATGTACAATGATGAGGCACTTTACTTCAGTGCTTTTATAGATGAGAACATGCATGAAAAATATGTCTACAATTCTCAAATAGGACAACATGTTGAACATACAATTCTCTAATAGAAAATGAGGAAAATGATAGCACCATGATGAAGTACACGAAAAAAAATGCACTTTAAAAAAAAATGGCACCCAAAAATGTGTCTGGATGCAGAAGATAGGGCCTGTCAAAGTCTCCAAAACGAGAACTGAACAACAACAACACTAATAAAACAAAATTCTAGAAAAAACCAGAAGTCAAAACTAGAAAATACCTGCAGCATTGTGAAGAGCACAAAATTTCACCCCATTTGCACGTGAAAAGACCACCGTATGGCCGAGATATTGCCTCTAGAAGTTGAGGTGCAAAATTGAAAAGCCCAACGGAGAGGGGCTGAGAAGAGCAAAAAGTGATCTCCACCAAATTTAGCAAAAACACCTCCAAAAATAGAGGCTCGCCAAATATAGTGATGTTGGAAAAATTCTCCAACTACAATGCTTTTATTTTGCCACAAAAAGCAAAATTTGACTATTTTTCTTTTAAGTTGAAAAAAAAGTCATAAAAAAACTATTACATTTTTTAAAAATAAAAAACATATAAAAAAATGATTTTTGCTTTTTGCTTTTAAAAGTAATAAAACATTAAAAAACTTTATATATATATTATATATATATATATATATATATATATATATATATATATATATATATATATATATATATATATATATATATATATATATATATATATATATATATATATATATATATATATATATATATATATATATATATATATATATATATATATATATATATATATATATATATAAATTTACATATATATTTTTATTTAGATAAAATATAATTTTTATTTGTAATAATTTTTTCAAAAGTGTGAGAGTCCCATGGGACGTAGATACACTATCAGTCTATACCTATGCGTTGCCTACAGCAATTGACTTGCCAGTGCCTCCTTTGACATAAAAAACAAAAACTTTTGTTAAAGCTTTTAAATTTTCTTTTTAAAGCTTTGAAAAACAATTTTTTTTGCAGAAAAAATAATTTTTTTAACGAAATTTTACCTCGTTTTGTGTGTGGTCATATAGGTAAAAAAATTTGCCTCAGAAATCAACTGGATCAAATATAGGCAAGTTTACAGTCGATCTTTAGGTTTTTGGCTGCTCCAGACGCAACGGTGAGGTCCATTTGGGCTCAAAATGCTCCGAAAAATTGAGTACCCCCTAGATCTGGCAAAAAAACCTTTTCTTCAAACCCTCACAGATCTGAGAAATAAAAGCCAAATTTGATGAAACAAAGGTCGATCTTGACTATTCTAGTAGCTCTGGATTCAATAGAGAGGTCTGATTCATGCCAAAAAGCTTCTAAAAATGTCCTCCAAAATTTGCAAAGAAAGAAAAGAGGATTCAGATTTGAAGCCTGCAAGCCTTATTGAAGAAGAAAACCTCATAAATCGAGAAGGGGTTTGCTGAACCCACGCTTTGATACCATGTTAGAATTGTGAAACAAGCACAAAACCACAAGCCACAGGATCAAACAAAAAACAAGTACACCTTCCACGTAAGAGATCTGCAAGAAAATATATGTAACATCTTTAACAAGAAAAAACTACAGAAGAGAGAAAACTTTCAAAAAGATATGAAAGCTATAGATATTCTCCCTTTAATAATTACAATGAGATCAATCCTTATAAAAGTAGATCAAGTAACCCTAAAGTGAAACTTAAAAGGGAAACCCTAGTGTGCACACTTAATAATTAATAAACAATTAATTATTAATGTGCCTAAGTTTAGCTTAAGTAACTAAAGTGATAAATGACTTAATTAATTAACCAATATGATTAAATTAATTAAGTAAAACAACTTATTGCTCTAACAACTCTGTCAGTATAATCTCCTTATCCTCTTTGTGCATTTCTTTCTGTTTAATGGTTTTATTTCAACCCCCTATCAAGCTTTTAGTCAGTTTTTAGTACTCCCCTCTTGTCTCTCAAATTTTTTGGCCATACAAATGTCAGCGCCCCTTTGAGACGCTAGCGTGTTGAGCTATCATCCTGGTTTTGTACTTTTGTCCACAGAAAGAAAGCTCTCTAAGAATAGAGCTGAGTCTAGAAGCCAAATCGCTTGACCTTCTGCTTCACTTCAGTTTTATAGAGTGATTGAGGGACCCTATAGTCCTCATAATTCTCATTCCTTACCTCTTGAAACTCATAATTAACTAAGGTAAGTTTGGGAAGCCCTCCACTCTTGGCCTCCCATTACCTAGGCCTTGAATGTGATTGGTACCCCACTCTTACAAGAATAAATTAACACTATCTTCAAACTCTTCATTTTATGTATTGGTCATGTTGGTATTGGATCTAGACATAATTAAAATCCAGTCTTCTATTGTAGGGTTTGCATCTCTTATGTTTGATAGAAGAAGATGAAACCTTTCTTGGTCAATGTCTTGTCCATCTTGTCTGAAAATGTGATCTAAAGTAACTATTGTTTGGAATTGTTCCCAAAGTAGCTTTGCATGCCTTGTAATTTTGTATGGGGTTTATCATTTACTGGAGGTAATTGTGCCAAATCTCCAATTAATATCATAGAGACACCTATTTGAAAGAAATGTATTATAAAATTAGTATTTTATAAATAATGATGAAAGTGTGATCGATCCTAGAATATGCATAAATTCAAGAATGGAAATACTAATCATACCTCTGAAACTTTCATGGCTTCTTGTGGGAAATGCTTTTTGTAGATGAGAGTCTATGTTTTCCAGTAACCTCTTTCCTAGAAAGCTCATTTCATATATCAATATATATTTAATGTGAGAGATCTCCACTTGGAAACTTGTGAGTCTTGTTCCCTGTAATTCACTAAAATATTTTATAGGTATCCTCAGCTTAGAATGAATTATTGACACTCCAATGTTGAATTCCGCAACTCCAATTAGTGCAAGTAGAAGTAAAGGAGAGTATTGGTGTAGAGCACCTTGACAAAATTATGCCTCCATGTGGAAAATTTGAAATTTGATTCAATTTTGGTGTCTCAACCTTGTAAAAAGGTCTTAGAGGTCATTTTCATATGATTAGGAGGTCAATATTTTTTTTTGTGTCAAAATGTAAAAGTTGTCCAAAAGTTCTAAAAATTGCAAAAAAATGTAAACTTGCAAAAATGCAACATAGGAAGGTGAAGAGTAACATTAGTTTGGTTAACTTGGAAAGTAGTTAGAAACTAAAAGGTAATGATGAATTTCCTTTAAAAAAGGCCTTGTAACCAATTGAGAAGGTGTGGGTGATTGAATACAAGATTTTGATCAATGAAATAACAATGTTTTTATGCAATTCTATAGAAATATTCTATTTTCAGATATTGTACAGCTTTGTACGGGCTTATATGAATGTATAAGTGTGTGTAAGTGATATTATACTCAATAACCTTCCACCTAACTTTTTTTTCATGCAGATTGGTGTAGATTTGTATAAGTTATTGCAAATTTTGTCAAAACTGTTAAAACCCTGGTTACGGTAAATAGTGGTATGTAATTTTTGTGTTCCTCTCATTTTATCCATTTAATATTGCTAATATCTGGTAGAAATAATCTTGGTAGCATCTGTTTTCATATTCTTGAAGTTTTAGACCAAATTATTACAATTTATGTGTGGAAAATGGGAGTTTAAGACTGCAAATTTGTGTACAGTCAGAAAAATAGAGTGTAGCATGTGGATTTGAGCTAGGGTTTATGAAAATGGCTATGGGAATGGAAATTTGATGGAATATTAAGCTTTAATAGATCTAATATAATTTTTTCCAAGTGGTGGTTAGGAGAAATCAAGTCTAGAGATAGGATATTCAATAAGCCCTATTTTCCATTAACCTAATTAGGCCTAATTGGCAATGTGAACAATCATGATTGAGCCTATTTCTCCAAAGTAATAAATATTGGTTTTTAGTTATGTTTTGTAAACCCTTAAAAGGTGTCTTAATACACCATTAGTTTCTGGTTTCATTGTATATTTTGAAAACAAAGCTCTGACATATGGGTTGGCAGACCTATAAGCAATTAGATTAGGTTATTAAGGAAGTGTAATCCAAACTAGTGGCCAATGCATTTGGGATTTGTGAAGTGTTTTTTTTTGTTGTCACAACCTTAATGAAGGTCTCTCAGGCCTTGAGTTGATTGTTTGTGGCTTGGATATTAAATTTTGTGGTTGTAGACAAAGAGTTCCATTGAGGAAAGTTTGGAAAAGAGGTGGACTTGAACAGATGTTTGAGAGTCCAGTTGATTTTAATCAACCATTGTCAAGATGTTAAAGGTTTTTTGTAGGTTCTAGATAAATTTGGAACTTTGATCACAAGTTTGAGTGATTGAGTTAAGTGTTTGTGAAGGGAAAAGTGAATTAGTGATGCGAAATCAAACAAAGAATGTTTTGTGATTTGTCAAATGAGGTTGAGTGAGGTTGTTTCTTCCTTTGCACTACATCAGAGTGGTATCAGAGCTAGAAGGCTCTGGGAAAAGAGAGAGAGTTGGTTTTTGGTTTTGTGGTTTTGTGTTGTGGTTGTGTGTAGGTTGAGAAGATAACTTGGTTGCTTCCAAGAGAAGGAAGAGAAAGTTAAGAGAAAGTGGAAGCAAGAAGAAGCTTGCTTGAAGAGAAAAGATGGAGATATTAAGAAGACATTTGTAGGTAGAGGAAAGAAGAAAAGAGAAAAAGGGGAAAGAGAAGTTTTATAGAGAGATAGAAACACTAAGGCAAGAGATGAGAAGGTTGGAAAAAGAGTTCTAGGAGTCTATGATGAAGATGGAACAAATGATTAAACAGATGAAAATTTGGCACTTGAAGATTAAGAAAAGATTTATATGGCCCATTAGGAGGATTGTAAAAAGAAGGAGAAAACAAGCCAAGTTAGCAGCTAACAAGCAAGAAGAAGAAGATATGCAGATAAGAATGATGATGAAGCAGATTGAAGATGAATTCCTTGAAAGAGTAGAAGACTTGATAATCAAGGGGGAAGAAAGTAGATTTACATGGAAAATAAAAGAAGGTAAAGTGGTCATTTATCAATTATTTGTTATGATTATTTTGATGGGATATAGGCCAAGATTGAAATTGAAAGGAGGAGAACAATGTGCTAAGATGAAGATTAAAGTGAAACGAAATGTAAAGGACCTGATTTTAGTTGGCAAGCAAGATAGAGGACTGATTTGCATGGAAAAAATGAAATCAAAGGTGAAGATGAAGATGAGTAGGAGTAGTTTCGAGGTCAATTAGAGGTAGAGCATGCAAAGGATGAAGATTTGTGGACAACTTCAAAATTCAAGAGGACTTGATAATCATTGGGCTAAGAGTATGGTGTAGAGCACCTTGACAAAATTATGCCTCCATGTAGAAATTTTGAAATTTGATTCAATTTTGGTATATCAACCTTGTAACAAGGTCTTAGAGGTCATTTTCATATGATTAGGAGGTCAATATTTAATGTTTTGTGTCAAAATGTAAAATTTGTCCAAAAGTTGTAAAAATTGCAAAAAATGTAAAATTGCAAAAATTCAACATAGGAATGTGAAGAGTCACATTATTTTGGTTTGCTTGGAAATTAGTTAGAAACTAAAAGGTCATGATTAATTTCCTTTAAAATGTCCATGTAACCAATTGAAAAGGCATGGGTGATTGAATACAAGATTTTGATCAATGAAATAACATTGGTTTTATGCTATTCTACATAAATCTCTTGTTTTTTGATATTATATGGCTTTGTATGGGCTTATATTCATGTATAAGTGTGTGTAAATGATATTACACTTAATCACCTTCCACCTACCTTTTTTTTTCATGCAAATTGGTGTATATTTGTATAAGTTATTGCAAATTTTGTCAAAACTTTTAAAACCCTAGTTAGGGTAAACAATGGCATGTAATTTTTATGTTCCTCTTTTTTTATCCATTTAAGATTGCTAATATCTAGTGGAAATAATACTGGTAGAATTTTTTTCATATTATTTAAGTTTTAGACCAAATGATTATGATTGGTGTGTGGAAAATGGGAGTTTAAGACTGCAAATCTGTGTACAATTAGAAAACCCGAGTGTAGCATGTGGATTTGACCTAGGGTTTATGAAAATGGTTATGGGAATGGAAATTTGATGGAATATTAAGCTTTAATAGACCTGATCTGATGTGTTCCAAGTGATTTTTAGGAGAAATCAATTCCGGAGATAGGATATTTAATAAGCCCTATTTGTCATTAACCTAATTAGGCCTAATAGGCAACTTGAACAATCATGATTGAGCTTGTTTCTCCAAAGTAATAAATATTGGTTTTTAGTTATGTTTTGTAAACCCTTGAAAGGTGTCATAATCCACCATTATTTTTTGGTTTTCATGTATATTTTGAAAACAAAGCTCTAATAGATGGGTTGGAAAACCTACAAGCAATTAGATCAGGTTATTAAGGAAGTGTAATCCAAATCAGGGGCTAGTGTATTTGGGATTTGTGAAGTGTTTTGTTTTGTTGTGACAGCCTTAATGAAGGTCTCTTAGGCCTTGATTTGATTGTTTGTGTCTTGAATGTTAAATTTTTTGGTTGTAGACAAAGAGTTCCATTGAGGACAATTTGGAAAAGAGGTGGACTTGAACAAATGTTTCAGGGAGCCCAGTTGATTTTAATCAATCATTTCCAGGATGTTAAAGGTGTTTTCCAAGTCCTAGAGAAATTTGGAACTTTGATTGAAATTTTGAGTGATTGAGTTAAATTTTTGTGAAGGGAAAAGTGAATTATTGATGAGAAATCAAACAAATATTTTTTTGAGATTTGCCAAATGAGGTTAAGTGAAGTTGTTTCTTCCTTTGCATTGCATCAATCATTCTAGAGATGTTGCATTTTCCAATGCCTGATTGATAGCACCAATTAAATATGACTTACCTGTTCTTGTTGTGCCTTGTATTATCATATACAAGGGGTATGCATTATGATATGTATGATAGTGGGAGATTATAATATTTTTTTCTTTTTTTCATTTTTCACTAAGGTTTCCATAATCCACACATTGAGGTATGTCATTGTAAATCAGGAAACTTGTATTTCTCATAGTGGTAATGAAATTTGTAGCTAAATTTTTGTATTCTTCTCCCTGAAATTCATGACACCAATCTCTTTTTCGATCAATATCTCTTCTTCCCAACATATCTTTTTTTGAAACTTGGAAAATCTGTCGATGATGAAGCCTAGATAGAATTTCCCATTCACTTTCTATGGCTGTCGATGATGAAGCCTAGATAGAATTTCCCATTCAGAATCTGTATCATTTTTGGTATTTTCAGCAACCCCTCTTCTTTCTAGGTGCCATGGAATGTAATTGAAGTTATCCCATGTTGCGATTATTGATTCATCATTGTTACCAATATCTATTTGTATGTCACAAAAAGGCTTATACAACAATAGTTCAGAAGTGAAAAAATTGATCAACTTGTTTGAGTCACATGCAGGAATTGTTAGAAACCCGGGAAATACCCTTACAATAGCTCCTTCTTTCCTCAGAATCCATAAGGTCTAACCTTTTCTTTTGTGGTTATAAATCCATGATTTTGCAGCATTGATAAGGCAAATAGATTCCATAAATAGGGGCCTGTTCCTATATGCATTGATGAAGGATATTTTGTGTTTCTCATTCTCATCATCCATATTTAAGTTGACACATTTGAACACTTCCTTTGAAACATTTAAATTCACAAACTTTCTACTACTCTCTACCAGTGGGAGTTTTGATAGCATGTGGCTTATTTCTCAGGCTCCAATATCCCCTTTTATTAATGTTTCAGTGAGAATCCTTTTGTAAGATTTTGCTGCTAAATCATCAAGATCTTGTAGATTTGCAAGCCGCAATAAAATTTGGTGCTAGGTTTCAGAGCTTATTTCTTCCTTCAATGCATACTTTGCAATATATTTTACTACAACATGCTTTGACATAACAAGTTGCCAATCGATATTTTCTCTCCATAATTGTAGTATGTAATGATTATATGAATTAACTCTATCATCATTTCTAAATGCATCAAATTTCATCTCACCACTCTCTAAATATTTATATATTCTAGACTCTCGATTTTGAGGCCACGGTGCATCATACCTATATGTTTTGCAAAGAAATTTTTTTGTTAAATCAAGAAATATATTAAAGGAAGAAAATGATAATGGAGAATTTACCTGCAAACTAATTTTCCTCTTTTTTTCTAGACATGTGCCTCTTTACACATTGTGTGTCTTTGTGTAGTGTTCAAAATTTCTTCATAGTCTTCCCATAAATCAATTTCTGCCAATCGTCATGTGTTTTTCAAACATGGGTGTAGAGAGAAATTTTCGTGTGCCCACTTGGTAAGGTCGTTTTAGTTAATCTCTTTTGTAAAATTTGATAAATTATCTATACTTGAGAGAATATTTGTTTTTGTGAAAATCTGTAATTATACCTGAATGTTGCGGTGGTGTGCATCTTCATGCGGGTTGCAGGCATGAACTAAATCATGGAGATATTCTATAACTTTTCTCATTTGATATTTATTATTCCAATATTTGGTGCTCCATGTTACCATTTATAAACATGTACATGTGTCAATCCTCTATGTTGCCACTTGTATCGGCACCAATAGTCCTTAACATTCATACCCTTTTGGAGGATCTCTTGTTTGAAAATAGTGTGGCGTAAGTGGATGTATTGGGTATCGATGTGTGGGTTATCAATTGCTTTTTGTTTCCACCAAAGTTGTGCTTCTCATGGATTAGTTGGCTATGTCTCGAGCATCAATTCATGCAAATCTAGCCAATACAAGTCAGTTGTGATCAAGGTGAAGAAGATTGTAGGTGTTCCAATTTGGTGAAGCATGTCTGTTAGTTCTACTTGACACTTGGTCAAATAGGATCGTGTTCCCCTTAAAGTGATATTGAATTGCATTAATCTATCTACTAGGTTGGATTGTGGAATATTCTCCATATGTTCATGCAATTCATATATGGTCATTGGGATTTCAAGTAGACTTATTCTAACACAAAATGTTTGTGGAGGTATGTCCCTGATGCCTCATGATCATATTCATGATATAATAGTAGAACCTTGGATGTTTTCCAAATCTATTGTCTCTGTATTGAAAGAGGTGCTTCACAAACTCATGTAGATGAACCCTTCTTAAATGTGGTTCCAACCAATCACATTTTCCATCAGAAAATAAGGATCGAAATGCCATGTCAAGCAAACCTAGTGTAGTATATTCATTTATGGGAGACACACCAATTGTCAGCCAATCAATCATCGTTGTTGGGTATATATGAGGATTGTTTACCCATGCATGAATCAGGTCCATTTCTTTATGTGCATTTGGTAGTTTAGATTCCATTGATGTCATGTGCTCAATTATATTTCCATCATCTATCTCCATAAGGGGGCCCACAAAAACAATTTTATTTTTGTTAGAGTCAAACTCCATATGAATAGTTCTCAAATCATTAAATATATTATGATTTGAATTCTCATCTATATTGTCAAGAGAATTTTCATTGATAATGACATTGGAGTAAAACTTGTCACATGCTCTATTTTGTATGGTAGCGCTCTGTACACACGGGCCTTGTTTACTATAAAATTATAGTTTGTTCCACATTGATCCTTTCTGTGAACTATAATTAGTGGAATATCTTTAAGTAAATGTGGTAGTTTCTTTAGCACATTTTCAATATTTTGAAGAAAGCTTATTGTGTGCCCTCTATATTTGAACTGGCCACCAGCTACATGTGTGAATTGCAAAATTGGGGTCACATGTGCAATTAAAATTTCTTCAACTTGAGTAAGGTTTGCTAGTTTCGTTGGTTGTGGACTAGGATTCATGTTATTTTGAAGTGGAAATATGTGGTTTCTTTTTTCTAGTCTACACCTATTACAAAAAGGCCCCTGAGGAGTGTAGTAGACATTTATTCCAATGTAACTTTCCTGGAAAATATAACACATGCTTGGTGATGCCAACCTATCTAATCTATTATAGAACACCATTTGAAATCTCATTAAATCCTTCTCCAAAGATCCATTTGCATTCATTTCATCATTTTGATTTTGATTATCAGGTGTTTCTGCAACAACATCTATTGACCTAGAGTCTTCTTCTTCTATGTTCCTTAGGCCAACTTCTTCATTCACATTAGTTTCAACATTTGCATCATGTCTTATTTCTTCTGTGTGATCCACATGTGGAATATGTTGTACATCTTGTTCTGTTGTGTATTGTTATAAAAGCACTACTTTAGATGTGCATTGACATGTATTTCTATGTGTGTCTAAGAATTGTGGGCTGTCATCTTTCCATTCTTATCCTTGGGAGTGTGACTGGTGTTCAGGATTTCTTTGATCTCTGCTTTTGTTAACATTCTCTTCTAATTTTTTTGACATTGTAACTATTCAGTTGTGATATTTTCTCTTTGTTTTGCATTTCTTTCTCTGTCGGCCTCATTCCTTTGTCTTCTTTGCTCTTCCCTTTCAACATTTGACATTTCTTCAATACGACGTCTATGATATTCTCAGTGATACTCTCGTATGTGTTACTTTATTTATTCTTTTATTTCAAAAAAGTGTTTCTTTGGACAAACCATATCTATGGTATAAAACAGGTACATAAAATAAATGCAAAAGTATTGTTTCTATAATTTTGATTTATTTTGAATACAAATTAAAATTGATTGCAATTATTCAACGTGGTAGTACATTTTGGGAAGCCAAATAATCCAAACCTTAGAGTAGATAATTTTGATAATGGTCAAGTTTAGGCTTAGGCCAAATGGTCTACACATTACGCTAGATAAGGTTGATGGTTATGGTTAAAATGTTTCATAACTTTTTAGGTTTAAAGATGTTGTTTGGGTTAGGGTCAAGAATTTGGATTTAAGTTTTGATTTAGGGTCCAGATTAGGATTAGGTTTACTGTTTCATTCAATTTTTATTTGAATGCATATCAAGATAGATGATATTTATAGTTAGAGTTTACTAAGGTTCATTTTTAGGGTTAGGGTTTTCTTTTTTAAACAAACTTTCCTATTTTTAAAAGACATCCTATGTTGTAAAGAAAAATTCTATTTATAACTGACTTTATATTTT
This sequence comes from Sequoia sempervirens, assembly GCA_007258455.2. Classification (NCBI taxonomy): domain Eukaryota; kingdom Viridiplantae; phylum Streptophyta; class Pinopsida; order Cupressales; family Cupressaceae; genus Sequoia; species Sequoia sempervirens. The sequence continues at coordinate 815,317,276 of VDFB02270651.1, forward strand.
GTAAAGAAACATTGTATTTTTTAAAAACATTCTACTTTCCACAAAAACATTCTATTATGCAAAGAAACATTTTTTTTTAACTAAATTTTTATTTTGTAAAAAAAAAATTCCATTTTGAAAAAATATTTTGTTTTGTAAAGAAACATTCTATTTTTAAAACACTTTTTATTTTGTAAAGAAAAATTTCTATTTTTTAATGTTTTACATGCCACCTTTAGTTGGTTAGCCTTAGGGTTTAATAATGTTTAGGTTTAGGGATTAGTAAATAATGTTGAGGTTTAGCATTAGGGTTTAATAATGTCGAGGTTTAGATTTAGGTTTACTGTGATATAAAACTATATTTTAGTCCAATATAAGATTAGAGTTTGCATTTCCATCTTCTAAAATGAAACTAAATTCAAACTTTTAAACAATAATAAATATACAAAATAGCAAATTGATATATAGTAAAGAAAGAAACATTGTATTTTTTACTATAATTCTAACCTGAAACGAATCTAAATTTGTCAAAATAAGTAAAATTTAAAAGAAGATTGCTTTATCTAATTCTAGAAAAGGTTTTCTTCTATTTGTTTTATATTTGACCCAAACAATACACAAATAGAAATGGGACGACGACTAGAGGAGGAGAGCGTTTAATCTACTCAAGGTTTTAGGTTTTGCTCATGCCGCCAAGACTAATAACACATATCTTCTCTTTTATTCTTATTTATTTTCTGTATCTTATTCCTATTTTTATTTGTTGTTGTAGAGATTGGATCACCGGTCTTACAACAAAGTCAACACTGGGGAGATAGGAGGCGCTGGAATATCCAACGCTACTCCCAAGGAAGCTCACTATACTGAGTTTCAAATACCATAAAACTATGCAAGACAAGGAATTAGGGTGATGAATCTTCTATGGGGGTCGTGGCCCTCCGGAAGACCATATCCCTCTCATCGACTGATCCTACTGAAACAACTATGCTGGAGTAGTGTTATCCTACGAAATGATAAGAAGACGACATACAAGAAACAATTATCTTATTGTTATTTACTATCCCTATCCCTTTGCTGAGAAATTAGATTATCGTATCAATAGTAGAACAATAAGATGGAATTGAGATTCAATGAGAAAATAGTGGCAATAATAAATAGGAAAGGGAAATAATGAAATCAACTATAAATAACTTATTGGATCCTCAAAGAGCTGCAATACTCCTATGTTCGCAATGTCCCTTTTGCTGGATACAACCTGCATTTTACCATTACAATCAATATTTTGAAGCTCAATTATTAGCTACCTATTTATGATAAAATGAAACATACAGTTATGGAGATGGGATATCCATTTAACATACTATAACATAGACAAATATTCAATGCAAAGTTTTGATCTTTAATGAGAGAATCATGCAGATAGCTATTGTGCATTAAGAATATATGGAATCGATGACATAAGTTTAGTCTATTACTATATCATAAACAATTGGCAATATTCAGACTATCTCAGAATGTTGGGAAAGAAAATAGTTTTGAAAAAGAACAAACAAAAAGTTATATGCTTAAGAGAACCTGAAGATTTTGATATCAAACTTGTTGATGCAATGTATGAAGATGTTATAGAGCTAGTTGTGATTTCGATCAGTGAGCAGAAGAATTTTCCATGAATGAAGATGCTATAGAGCTTGAGAAAATTGAGTGAATCAAACTTGCTTGAAAAATTGTGAAAAGAGAGAACAAATAGAATTACAAAATATTGATTTTGTATCGATATTCTTCATTTGCAGTACCAAAAACACTCAAACCATTTAATCTTCCAATCTTGACAATTACTAATTCCATCAGTTGGGTGAGTTGTAACGTCACTACACTTCTCATAATACCTTTCCACTTCCATACCAACCATACTAAAGGAGGACGTCAACAACCAACATTGAGGTTTAATGTAACTGACACCTCTTCCACTTCCATACGTGCATTTGTAACTGAAGCCTCTTCCACTTCCATACGTGCGTTTGAAGTCCATTCTGCATTTGAAGTCCATTCTGCATTTGTAATTGAAGCCTCTTCCACTTGCATACGTGAATTCCACCATGTGTTTGAATTCTGCTAGACTTTGAAACTGCCATTTCTTTTTGTTTGCACGGATCTGCAACACATGTGATGCCACTGTAGGAACGTCTCTCAACATAATGATGAGTTTGGAGTTGTTATGGGTATGTATGCAATAATTTCAATTAAATCTTCATTTATCTCCAATTTTTTTTAATGCAAGGGATGTTTTAAAAAAAGATCTTGAGTTGACTCATTTTTCTTTAGTGATGTTGAGGGAAAGTGTATATGCATTAGGATTGAAATGGGATTCGATTTATCTTTCTTTTTTCTAGTTCTTCTTTTGGATTTCAATATTTGGTTCTTGTTCAAATGAAGAAGCTTTTATGAAATTTTTTTAGGGAAAAAGCTTAGATTTTCTACAGATTTTTTTCTTTGAAAGCTTGAGAAGTTGGGTTTAATATCTTTATGTTTGTTTTTGTATGAAATTGTTAAATGTTGAAAAGGTTATGTGTATTTTTGTTTCGGGTTTCTTTTGGGTTTCAATTTTTGGTTCTTATTTTGAAGTTTTTGGGAAAAGCTTGGAGATTTTTACAGATTTCTTTCTTTGAAATCTTGAGAAGTTGGGTTCAATATCTTTATGTTTTCTTTTGTATGAAATTGTTAAATTTTGAAAAGGTTATGGGGTAAATTCATGAAGTTTCCACAATCCATGACAATATTGTGAAAAGATTTCCAGATTAAAACCGTGTGCCAGTTTTTTACATCAACATTTTAGATCATACTCCATGATCCATCATCAAGATGCATTAGATAGAGAGAAGAGTGAAAAATGAAGTAGCAGACTTGGCGAGATAAAAAGATGATGGGAAAGGGAGGGATAGGACCAAAAATTAAAAAATTACAATTCTAAAGGCCAAAAAAGAAAACAAGACCTTAGAAGGAAAAAATAAAGACATTACAAGAACATAAATGAGATAACTAAATTTTCTAAAGGAAGAAGAATATAATAAACCAAAGAATACATGAAAAAGGAAACAAGAAACATAATTTTTTTTTCAAAAAATGAAGCTAAATTAAAAACTAAAATATAAACTAAGGAAAAGAAGAGAGAAAGCAAAGAGAAGAGAAACAACTTAATTTAATATTAAAATATGTGTAATATAACAACAATTGAAAATAACAAACAAAATGGAATATAAGAATTAAAAAGATAAAAATATATAAAAAGATTACAATATGATTTAAAACAAAAAGACTGAGAGAATACAATAAAAACAAAAAGATTCAATGAAAGAAATAAGGGGAAACTGAATAACACTATGATACACAATAGATATAACAATACACAAAGGAAGAAAGGAAAATGAATAGAAAACAAACCAATATGAATTAGGAATAAAGAATAATGCAAGACTAATACAAAAAGAAAACTAAAACATAAAGGGAACTAAAACTACAAAGCAATAAAATAATAAAAACCTAATAGAAACTAATGCAAAATGCACATCCAAATACAAGAAAGACAAAAAAAAGAGATTATTTGAAAGTAGAAAATTAGGATTAGAGAGTTTTTTCAATAAAATTTACACAATTAAAACTTAAAGAAATTATAACAAAAATAATAGCTAGAATTTTTGGACACAATTGAATCTAGAAGCTATACAGATTTAAAAAATACACAACAGGACAATACAAAAACAAAAATATGATTCTATAAAAGAAGCAAGGGGAATCCTAATAAAATTAAAATTAAGATACATAAAGATATAACAATACACGAAGGGAGAAAAGAAAATAAATATAAAACAAAAAGAACTAGATAGTATTAAAGAATAATGCAAGACTAATACAAAAAAAACTATATTAAAAAGGGAAACTAAAACTACAAAGAAAAAATATAATAAAAACCTAAAAGAAACTGAAGCAAAAAGCACAATCATACACAAGAAAGAAAAAAAAAGAAGAGATAAGTTGAAAGCAGACAAATAGGATTAGAGGGCTTATTCTATAAAATTTACACAAATTAAAACTCGAAGAAATTATAACAATATAGTTAAAAATATAACATAAAAATATACCAAGACATAAGAAAAAAAGAGAAAACTAAAAAAGATAAAATGTTTTGAACTAAGACAAAAGAGGATCAAGAATTAGAAGACGAGGATCACTTCATCAAAAATTAAAGTGATTTTTATAATAAATATATAACTAGCAATCACACCTTGGTGTGCAATGGGTACGTCGAAGAGGTGTGAAAGTTCAATTAAGGAAATTTTTCGTCTATGTTTTTTTGCATACGTTTGTGCATTACATTAAGCCAATTGGTAGGCCAATAGAGAAGTGATAGCTTCAAATGATCTAAACAAAATTTGAAAAAAACCTCTGAATCATGAAGATATTAATTAATTTGGGGATTCAATGGAGAGAGAGAGGGAGAGATAGAGGGGGGAAGAGGGGGAGAGAGAACATTGGACTAAATCATTGGTTTAATATGCATAGAGAAGTGAATACCAACAAAAGCTCCAAAAAAAGAGCTAAAGTTTTATCTTTCCAAATGTCGACTAAAATTTATATGTGGAAAATAGTGTATATTTGGGTGGATTTAATAGGAAGCTTGAGTCAATCCCCTAAAGAATCATATTCAAAGAAAAAATGTTATAATTTAAAAGGCTTAAAGAAGTAATGGATCCAATTCCAAGTAAGCTAGGCTCTAGTGCGAAATTAGTAAAGATGATTGAGAGCTTCCTACTATCCACATCAATCTAGATCTAATGAAAAGATCTTGGTAGAGAATATACAGGAAAAAGTGAACAAGTTTTGGTTCAAGAATGGATGTCCAAAAAATTTGAAATCTATGTTGCTATGAATTAGTTGACGACCATAGGACCCTTTTATTAGTAGGTTTGTGCACCATATCCATATGTGAAGAGAGCTATGAATATGCTTTATGAGTTTTTTTAGTTACAAAATGATAATTTTCAATCTTTCCACTAAAAATTTATTGCACCTAACCCCAATATTTTTTAAGAATTTCTAAAGAAATAATCAACAAGTATCTAAAAGGATTGAAAATTAATTTTTACAAGCCCAATTTTGTCAGAGACTTCATAGACATATTGTTGGGATTTTCAATGTTTCTAGTCTGCAGAGACTACAGTTGCCCAAGATAGAGGACAATCTCTATAGTTGACCAAGATAGAGGACGACAGAGTGGTGACCGGCCAGTGAATTGGACTCACCTATTCGATCAACTATTTGTTGCACTATTGGGGCTCGAAAGTAATGATCCCAAAATTATGGAAAATACATCTAAGGATCACATGCTTACAACAAATTTAGAGTGGAATTTGCAGGGTTTAAGTGACATTAATGATATTTTTGACCGAAGTTTGTATCTTGATTTCCTACAAACAAATAATACAACTAGCCACATGGTAGCAGAGAACTTGACCAACAACCAATTAATGAGAATCAATGCATTAAAGTAGAAAGATTGGATGAAGTCGAATCACAAGCCGAGTTTTGTTAGTCCAAAAATTCTCCTTGGGCACAAAACCAAGTTGATGTGTTAGAGAAACTAAAGGGGGGATGTAAAGTGTTTACTCATCAAATGTGCAAAAGTTGTTGCTGGTAATCATCAAGTGAAGGTAGGAGAATTGATTACATAGCTCAAAAAAATTGTTTCAATATTTGGGGATCCAATGGAACAATTAGGTACATATATGCTAGAAGGTCGTGTAGCAAGGTTGCATTCTTTGGGAGGAAGGATTTATAGAGCCTTGAATTGAAAAGATCAGACCATTTCTGAACTTCTTTGCTATATGCAAATTCTTTACATGAAGTTTTCCCTTATTTCAAATTTTGTTATATGGCTAAAAATGGTGCCATTGCAAAGAAAAATATTACACATTATTGATTTTCAGATTGCTCAAGGAAACCAACGGGTAGCATTAATTCAAGCACTTGCAACAAGACCAGGTGGCGCACCTCATGTTCGGATTACTAGTGTGATGCATGAGCATCTTAGCAATATCATGCTTCTATGATGAAATTTTTGAAGGATAATTCACCTTAATGTGTCAGCATTGTTCAAAGGTCATATTAATCACATTTCATGTGTTTAGGTCATTAGGAGGGTCAATATTTAAAGTTTTGTGTCCATTTTGCAATTTTGTAAAAAGTTGTCACAAATATGCAAAAATGGTAAAGTTGCAAAAAGATGTAAACTTGGAAGGTGAAAGGTCATTTTTTGATTTGGAACATTAATAGGCAATTAGAAGGTGTAAAGTCATTTTTTTCCTTTAAAAAGGATTTGTAATTATTTGCAATTTGTGGGTATTGATCAAAGGAATTTAAATAAAGAAATCTCTATTTTATTGCATTTACATACATAAATTTACTATTTTTCTGATATATAAGGCCATGTACAGGCAAGAATTAGTGTCAAATTTGTACGTGATATTTTTCTCAATCACCTTCCAATTAATTTTTGTTTCATGCAAATTGGTGGGATTTTGAGATAATTGGATTTTTCATACAACTAATATAACCCTGATTAGGGTAAACAAAAAATTAGAAAATTGTGGAACTTCTTTCATTATATATGGTGAAACCTTTTGATTTTTTGTACATTTATTCTATACTACATCTACTTCTATGTTCCAAAGGTTTCAAGCTAAAGGGATAAGTGTATGGTGTGGAATAATGGAGTTTTTGACTGTATTTGTGTACACTGTCTACTAAAAAGAAAATTATAAGAGTTCACCATCTAGGGTTTGCAAAAATAATTGAGGAAAAGAAATTTTAAAGGTGTAATAAGCTTGTACAGGTCCAAAACAATATGTTTGAAGCACTGGTTAGGAGAATATATTCTTGGAGATAGTGAACCCAATAAACCCTATTTGGAGTGAGCCTAATAGGCCTATTTGGTACACTGTTAGAATAGTTTTGAGTATCATTTCACAAAGTAACTTATGTTGATCTTGTGATATGTTTTTATTCCCGTTATAAGGTATCCAAAAGGGTAATCACAGTATTGACATGGGGTTTATGAATGAAGTTATCTTTGATAGTAAGTGTTAGGAGTGCTACTAGGAAATCAATACAGTTAATGAACAAATGATGAATTCATGGAATGGGCAGTCTTTGTAAAAGCTTGTTTGTTTGTGTTGAAGTTTCTAAGGAGTATGAAGAACTTAGGGAAATATTGCTTGGGTCATTAGTGATGGAAGTTCAAATTAGTGTTCTTGTATAGTTCATTGTTTGGTGGAGATTTCTTGTGAATTTGAAGGAAAGGTGAATTCATTGAAGGGCCAGTCCTTGTAAGTGTTTGTTTGATTAAGTTAAAGATGTTAATGATGAAAAGGACAGGTTGGGGCCATGTTTAAATCTAAGAATGTGGAGATTCAATATTGTGCCATGTTGAGTCATTTTCTTATGATGATTCCTAGTGAAACTTGAAGAATTAAAGGGATTGAATCTCTAATATTTTGTGAAAATTGTATTCAAGTGTGATTGTTTCTTCCTCTAGCATTGCATCAAAGTTCTCTTGGCCAAATAAAATTCAATTCCACTTGAATTTGATGTTGTCCACAAATCTCCATCCTTTGCATGCTTTGCCTTTGATTGACCTTGAAACTGCTCCAATTCACCTTCATCTTCACCTTAGGCTTGAATTTTTCCATGCAAATCAGTCTTCTATCTTGCTTGCCAACACTCTACTACTTTACAATTTTCATCTCAAAATCTTGTCCTTCTTCAAACTACTACATTTTAATTTGCAAATGTTTCCCTATCCAAAAGATCAGTAATACAAATAAATGATATATTATCTTTGCTAAAATACCTCCATCTGTCCTCAATTCTCTGTAAACCTCCAAAAGCAATTCATCCTTCATCCTTTCTTCATCTATTCTTGTCACCAACTCAAAGTATTCTTTCTTAGAAATCAGGTCCTTGATGGTTGCAACATCTTTTTCTTCATCATCTTTGAATTCTTCACTTGCATCTTCAAACACATCTTCTTCCTTTATCTTCTTCTTTTTCCTTTCCCTTCTTTTTGCTATCTTTTTAATGGGTCATTAAACTTTCCTTTTCACTAATAAGTGCCAACTAAATACCTTTCTATGCAACCTTTCCATCTCCATCATGAACTCCTATAACTCTTTTTCCAATCTTCTCACCTCTTGCTTTAATGCTGCTATTTCTCTATCCATCTTCTCTTGTCTTTTTCTCTTTTTCCTCTCTTCCTTTGCCTGCAAATTCCTTCTCAATATCTCCATCTTCACAAGAAAGTCTCTCCTTGCTTCAACTCAACTTTTTTCTGCCTTCTCTTGGTAGCAACCAGGTTCTTCTTAACTTGCAAAAAACCACAACACAACCAAAAAGCCAAATCTCCTTTCCCAGAGCCTTTTGTGCTCTAATACCACTTTGATGCAATGCTAGAAGAAGAAACAATCACACTTGAATACAATTTTCACAAAATATTAGGGATTCAATCCCTTTAATTCTTCAAGTTTCACTAGGAATCATCATAAGACAATGACTCAACATGGCACAATATTGAATGTCTTTTGGAGTAATAAGTTATTTCACTTAATTAATTTAATCATATTGTTTAATTAATTAAGTCACTTATTACTTTATTTACTTAAGCTAAAATTAGGCGAATTAATAATTAATTATTAATTATTAAGTGTGCTCACTAGGGTTTCCCTTTAGCTTTTTCTTTAGGGTTTCTTAATCTCCTTTTTTAAGGATTGATCCCATCGTAAATATTCATTCTCTTAATGCATTTTTCACTTGAGCCTTGCATAATATCATTTTGGTTTTGAATATCTTTTGTACGTGACAAGTTATTGCATGCAGGTGATTCTTGGGGTTTGTGAAGTTGGATTTCTCAACTTCTACATGGTATCAGAGCTCCAAACCTGCAACTGCCTATTCATCTTTTGGCTAGATCTGGGGGTAGCCTTTTTTTTGGGCATTTTTGGGCAAAACAAACCTCACCATTGAGTTTGCAGTGCCCAAAAACCCCTATTTTCATATAAAATTTGTCCATTTTGGACAACATTGATCGGAGGAAAAAAAATTGCCAAAGAGTCCGTATGGGCTCTCCAACACATAAAACGAGGTAGAAAATTTCAAAAAAAATATCAAAGTTTGTTTGAAAAATTTGCACTAGCCATTGTATAAATCTGCACCACCCCAGTGCTGCCAAGCGACCACCAGGGTGCCACCTACCACCAGTGGCTCTCCCCTCTGTAGTGTCGACCAGGTTCTAGCCCCCAAGGGCTTACATAGGTCCTATCAAAGACCTAGTGCCCTGCACTCAGCCCCCGGTAGACAGCCTAACACCCTACACAGTCATATCAGTGACTGAGGGCTTCATCCCATTCCCCAGCCGCCAACCCCCTGGTCCTGCATGCGACCAGGGGCCCTTTTTTTAGCCCCTAAGGGCTCTTGAAGGCCTTATTGGACAGTTTGGAGTTGTTTCATGAAATCGGGCATAACTTTTGCATACGGTGTCCATTTTTTGCAAACAAATAGGCATTGGAAAGCTAGTTTTGGGAACTATCCAATGGTGCAGGTTTTATTTTTTTGATGCTTTTTTGGGCTTTGAAGTCAGAAGTTGTTGTTTTCACTCCGGAGGGCATATCTTTTGCCTCGGTTATCCGTTTTTCACAATTCAAGCGACATCGAAAAAATAGTTTCATCCTCTTCATAGATCTTAGACCCGATTTTTCTATATTTTTCCCTAGGTATTTGATTTTTTGGTCAAATCTTAGCCTTTTCTTTCTTGGTACTTTTCTTAGGAAATGTGCATTTAGGACTTTTTTTTTGAGATCAAAGAGGAATATTTTTTGCATTTGAGGGTATATACTATTGTTTTTTCATGGATTCACATAATATTGCACCCCTTACTCCATTCAACTATTTTGGTTGGAAAAGAAAATGGAGATTCTTTTGAAGCACAAAGGGTTATACAGAGTAACCATGGGTACTAAAGTTGAACCTGCAGGTGCTACTAGAAAGAGAAAGTGGATTAATAGGTGTGATGAGGCTTTTGGTACTTTATGTCTATCTATTTCTCTTTATCTTCTCTTTCATATTGAGTCTTTTACAACACCCAATCAGATTTGGACTACTTTGGATTCTTTGTTTAGGAAGCAGGATACTATGAGAGGATTCCAATTGGAGAATGAGCTTATTAGCTTAAATCCTAGGGATTTTGACAACATCTAGGAGTTTTTCACAAAACTCAAGTCTCTTTGTTTGTAGTTGACATAGTGTGGTATTCAGAAGCAAGACTCTCAGTTGATATTGTCCATTCTTTCTAAGCTTGGACCAGATTATTCTATTTTTGTATCTACCTTTTATGCCACTCAGGATGCTCTTGGTACGAGATTCACTATTCCCTCTCTTGATGAATTTGATTCATCTCACTCGAGAGAAAGCTAAGTTAGCTAGCATGGGCATGGTGAAACCTTCTTCATCATAGGCACTAACTTCTCTCAGGAGCCCAAAGATCAGAAGGCTTCTAGAGGAAAAGGCAAGAAATAGAAACAAAAGGATTCCAAATCTCATAAGAAACAAAATGAGTCCTCAGATTCATCTTCCTCTTCTAAGGGGAAATCATCTAAGAAGGAGAAGACTACATGTGCATATTGCAAGAGAGAAGGACATGCATAACATAGTTGTTGTAACAAGAAGGATATTGATGAGATGAAGCATCTTCTTTAGAAACATCAGATTGATTTTCCTTCTAGGATGTTTGCATCATCTCCTTCCTCTCATTCTTATTCTTCAAAGCAGCTTGATAGGGGCATAGCTAGTTTGCATACTTCATCAGATATGAAGGGACATGCTCTTTGTTCTTATTTAGGTCTTGGATCAAGGATATGGCTTCTAGATTCAGAAGCATCTCATCATATGTAATCTTCACAGTCTATTTTCACTTCCTTTGATCTTTGCACTATGTCTCTTATTTTGATGGGAAACAATACATACATGAGTGTTACAGGGAAGGGGCCTATTAGTTTTGGGTATGACACTTTTTAGGATGTTGTGTGTGTCCTCATTTTATGAACAACCTTCTTTCCATATATCAGATCACACATGGAGGCAATGGGAGATATGTGGAGTTCACACCTGATTCAGTTATTATTAGAGACTTGGAGAGTAGAATGGTTATTTCTACTAGGGTGGTGGATCACTCATCTTAGTTGTATTCCTTTGTAAATTTTTCTTCTAATGGTGCTTCTATTCCTACAACTATTCCTCACACTTCTAGTGTGAATCATCATTTAGAGGAGACATTTGGCTTCTTGAACATTGGTGGTCTCTCTTCGGATCCTATTCTTGAGCCATCCATTCCATCTCCTCCACCTCTTGTTGTTGTTGCTGATACGTTTATGGCTACAGATGTGGTTTCTTCTGTTTCAATGTAACATGACCTAGTTGATCATTAATCTTTGGAGGCTACTCTCGAGTCTTCACCTACTTTGACTTCTTTATTTGTTGAGGTCACACCTGCTTCACCTTCAGAGATTGCAGTTATGAGCCTCTTCCCTCTCACTTCTTTTAGGAGATGTGGTTTCTTCAATCTTTTTGGAACTACTTCATTCTGGGGGGGCTATGTGGTTTTTTTATTCCTCTCTTATGGGGGTGTTCATTTATGTATCTTTGTGATGGATGGTGTCCTTGGGGAGTCTTATGGAGTCCTCCATCTTTCATCACTTAGTTTTTTGCATCCTTTTGGGGAGGATTTCTGTTCCCATGTGGTTTTCTCCTTTACCCTGTTTGTTTGCATTGCATTTGTACATGGGTACCTGATCAGGCCTTGTTGTCGGGACCCGTCTTTGCCTTCATGCATCTTTTCCTTAGTGTTTTAGCTTCTTCCTAAGTTCATCTTAAGGGGGGGTGTTGGAGTAATAAGTTATTTCACTTAATTAATTTAATCATATTGGTTAATTAACTAAGACACTTATTACTTTAGTTACTTAAGCTAAACTTAGGTGCATTAATAATTAATTATTAATTATCAAGTGTGCACACTAGGGGTTCCCTTTAGGTTTTTCTTTAGGGGTTTTTGATCTCCTTTTTTAAGGATTTATCTCACTGTAAATATTCATTTTCTTAATGTATTTTTCACTTGAGGCTTGCAAAACATCTTTTTGGTTCTGAATATCTTTTGAACGTGACAGGTTAATGCATGCAGGTGATTCTTGGGGTCTGTGAAGTTGGATTTCTCAACTTCTACAATCTCCACCTTCTCATATTTAAACATGGCCTTAACCTATACTTTTCATCATTAACATCCTTAACTTATTCAAACAAACACTGACAAGGACTGCCCCTTCAATGAATTCAACTTTCCTTCAAATTCACAAGAAATCTCCACCAAACAATGACCTATACAAGAACACTAATTTCAGATTCCATCACTAATGACCCAAGCAATATTTCCACAAGTTCTTCATACTCATTAGAAACTTCAACATATACAAACAAGCTTTTACAAAGAATTCTCATTCCATGAATTCATCATTTGTTCATTAACTGTACTGATTTCCTAGTAGCACTCCTAACACTTACTGTCAAAGATAACTTCATTCATAAACCCCATGTCAAGACTGTGATTACACTTTTGGATACCTTATAACAAAATTAAAAACATATCACAAGATCAAAATAAGTTACTTTGTGAAATGATGCTCAAAACTGTTCTAATAGTGTATCAAATAGGCCTATTAGGCTCACTCCAAACAGGGTTTATTGGATTCACTATCTCTAGGAATATATTATCCTAACTAGTGCTTCAAAAATATTTTTTTGGACCTATACATGATTATTACACCTTTAAAAGTTATTTTCCTCAATTATTTTTGCAAACCCTAGATGGTGAACTCTTATAATTCTATTTTTAGTAGACAGTGTATAGAAATACAATAAAAAATACCATTATTCCACACCATACACTTATCCATTTAGCCTAAAACATTTAGAACATGAAATTAGATGTATTATGGAATAAATTTATAGAAAATCAAAAGGTTTCACTGTGTATAATGAAATAACCACAATTTTCTAATTTTCTGTTTACCCTAATCAGGGTTATAACAGTTTTATGAAAAATTCAATTATCTCACTCAAAATCCCACCAATTTTCATGAAAAAAAAATGTAATTGGAAGGTGATTGAGAAAAATATCACTTACAAACAATTTGGCACTAATTCTTGCCCATACAGGGCCTCACACATTAGAAAAACAATAAATTTCTATATGTAAATGCAATAAAATAGAGATTTCTTTATTCAAATTCCTTTGATCAATTACCCATGATTTGAAAATGATTAAAAATCCTTTTTAAAGGAAAAAAAACATTAATTTTCACCTTCTAACTACCTATTAATGTTCCAAATAAAAAAATGACCTTTCACCTTCCAAGTTTACATCTTTTTGCAACTTTACCATTTTTGCATATTTGTGAAAACTGTTTACAAAATTGCAAAATGGACACGAAACTTTAAATATCGACCCTCCTAATGACCTAAACACATGAAATGTGATCAATATGACCTTTGAACAATGTTGACACATCAAAGGTGAATTAGCCTTCAAAAATTTCATCATAGAAGCATGATATTGCCAAGATCCTCCTACATCATAGTGTTGATGACCTTGTAGCAAAATATGCTCGTGGTGATGGATTGTGGTTGGTTGGAAAGAGATTATCAAAGCTTGTAGACCTGTACAAGAGGTCACAAGTTTACTTGCACAAGAAGCTAAGCGAGAATATGCCCTTTTTGAAATGAGTGAAGAAAGAGAATATTCTTTAGGATATTCTCATGGGTGAAGGAAATAGATATTTAGCAAATTAAAACAAAATTTAATTGTGAAAAATGGGAAGGAATATTCTATGGGAGTACTCCCCTTTTTGAGGAGTGTGCAAAGGAGGAATACTCCCTTACAAGTGGGGGGTGATGTAGCTATGGTTAGAAGGTCCTCAAAGAGAGCAGTCCAAATCATGCAACAAAAGTCACAGAACGGAAGCAACACAAAAAATTGATGCAACAAAAATGTAGACATTCTTATTATTAGATAATTTAATTACAACTAGCTAGAAACATCCAGGATTATAGAATTTGGCTCGCAGGCTTGATTACAACATGCTCAATTAGCCATCTTCCTACATGCTCCTTAATGAGCGAAAATCCTATAGAGCATATCTCTATGTTTAATCTACCTAATTCACTTCATTGCCTTCAAATGATCAATTACATTGAATTATATACATTTGCAAATCTAGAAACATCTACATCGGCCAACAATAAAGATAATCTTCGAAGGAGGGAAAATAAAATGATTGCGTGAACAGGTCGGCCACCAAATTTGAATTACATCTCAATGAATGCATAGAATGAAGTGTGGACCCAAACGAAGGTCAAGGACACCCGAAAGAATAATTAAAATCACACTAGAATGATCCATGAACAACAAAGATGATCCATGAACAATCCAACTAGTCGTTGGGCTTGAAAACTATTTTGGTGTCGGATCAAGAAACTGCCAAATATTTCAAAAGTGACAAATTTCCAGAAAAGAAACCAATCACACTCAAAATATGGAATAAGGTAAATGAACATGCCCACAATGTACACATAGATCTATGAGGTTTGATGAGAAAACATGAAGAAATACCAGATCTACCAGCTCAAACTAAGAAAATAGAGACAAACTGAAATGAAAATATTTTTGGGTGATGTAAGATTTCCATGACCCAAGGATGCTCTTGCATCAGACACCCCTGGTGAGAAAATATGTTCCATGAGAGGAACTCATGAACATCAAACTACATGAGGGATATAGATCACATGCTCATTCTTTATCCAAACATCTTCTCTGCCTGTACTCCTATGTTTTCTTCTTTCTTCTGTCAGATCCTTCAGATCCTTCTTCTGTCCACCTTTCTACTTCATATCTACATAAGGTAGTAAGGAGAACTTACCACCACCTACCTTATTCTATCCATCTATTCCTCCATTTCTACAAGGCTTCATCTTATCTGGCTTCTCATTTGCTACTAGAGTCTTTTGCTGCACAATTTTGTCTTTACCTCCATTCGGTACCACCTTGCTCTTAGGTTTGTTTACATGATTCTCTTTCAAATAATTTTCATCCTTTAGTATAACCTCTGTATCCTACTTCCTAGCACTAAAACTCTTCACAAGACTCAAGTTCCTCACTCCCTCCTCTGTCTTCTTCAGGGGAGCCAAAGGAAACTTTTGTCCATCCTTCTCTATAGTAATCAGATTTATCCTACAGTCATAGATTGCTCCTCTATCAAACTTCCAAGGTCATCCCAACAAGACATGACAGGTACTCATAGACAAAACATCACACATAACTTCATCTCTAAAAGGGCCAATATTAAAGTTTACCCAACACTGCTCTTTTACCTCCACTACATGATCATTCTGTAACCAACTTATCTTATAAGGACAAGGATGTGGAAACTTCCTTAAAATAAATTTCTCCACCATCTCCTTAGATACCAAATTATCAAAAAATCCACCATCCACAATAACATTACAACACTTACCTCTTGATTTGCTTACAGTCCATAAAAGATTCTTCCTCTATGAAGTGCCAACCTCTTCTTTGTTTTGTCTCATTAAAATTTTTCTAAGCATCAAAGATTCAACTTGTTTAGGCTCTATCCATTCTTCAGCTACCTTCTCTTCATGTGCCACACAACTCTTCTTACCATTCCCCTTACTTGATCCCTCGAGACACTCAAAAGATCTATGTCCAAATTCTCCACACTTGAAGCATTTTCCCAAGAACTCTTTACTGCTATTTCCTCTTCTCTACGATTTCTGATATGATTCCTTACTCCACTTAGGTCTAGATTCTTCTTCACTTGTCTTCTTCTCTTTGCCACTGCTCATCTGTCTCTCCTTCCTCCTAGGGGAATGTTGTATTTTCTTCACTTTATCCTCAGCCTTAAGAGCATATTGAAAAGCATCCTCAACTGTAGAAATTCTCAACATACTCATCTCATCCAGAATATTGTATCTAAGGCCATTTATATATCTATCCACCTTCTCTCTAGTCACCTCCCTTTGTATAGATATGATTGTCATATTTTAGAATTCCTCTGTATACTCCTTCACACTCATGTCCTTTTGCTTCAGGTTCTATAACTTCTTAAACAACTCCAACTCATAATATTTCAGGACAAATTTAGCTTTTAACCTTGCAACCATCTGTCTCCACTGGGTGATTCTTGCCTCACCATTCTCCACTTTGTCCTTCTGCAACTCTTTCCACCATAAACCAACATGTACTTTTAACTTAGTCTATGCTAGCTTAACCCTTAGGGGATCTCTAACATCTTCCAACTCAAAATAGTCTTCCAACTCTCCTATCTAGTCTATCAAGTCTTCTAGATTCAATGCACCAGATAAATTAGAAACTTCCAACTTATGAATTTTTCTTACTTGTGTGACTGCCCTCAACAATCTCTCTTCTCTCTCATATGTCATTCTCTTAGCATCTTTAGTCTCAAGCTCTTCTATAGTTTCTTCATATTCATCCTTTGGTTTAGGGTTTCTCCTCAAACCACCCAAGCGGTTTTGGATCTCATTCCTCATCTCATTCTTAAAGTCTTCCATCACTTGCTCCATTCTTCTAGGGTTCATCCTTCTTGATGGCATCTCTCCCCTTGCTCAGTGCAACTGCCTCAACTTGGTGATCTGACTACAGGGTTTCAATTGCCTCTCTCTCGGTGATCTATTGAACACACCTACAACCTACCTCCAATTGGTGTTCTATTCACCCCAAGGAATTCCACAAGGACCATAGCCCACTCAAAGTTCACAACCATCCCTCATCCTCAGATTTGTAGGTTCACAACCTGCCCTCATCTCTAGATCCCCAGGTTCACAACCCGCTCTGATACCAACTGATGTAGCCACGATCAGAGGGTCCTCAAAGAGAAAAATTGAAACCATGCAGTAAGAGTCACACAATAGAAGTGACATAGAAAATTGATGTAAACACAAATGAAAACATTCTTATTATTAGATAATTCAATTACAACTAGCTGGCAACATCCAAGCTTACAAAATTTGGCTTGCAGGCCTAATTAAAACATGCTCAATTAGCCATCTTCCTACGTGCTCCTTAATGAACGAAAATCCTACATAGAAAATCTCTCCATTTAATCTACCTAATTCAATTCACTTCCTTCTAATGATCAATTACATTGCATTATATACATTCACAAATCCAGAAACATCTGTGTCAGCCAACAATAAAGATAATCTTCCAAGGAGGGAAAATAAATGTTCAGTTGCATGAACAGGTCGGCCACCGAATTTGAATTACATCTCGGTGAATGCATAGAATAAAGTGTGGACCTAGACGAAGGTTAGGGACACCCCAAATAACAATTAAAATCACGCCGCCATGATCTATGAACAATGGAGAAAATCCACAAACAATCCAACTAGCCGTTGGGCTTGATAACTATTCTGATGCCAGATCAGGAAACTGCCAAATACTCCAAAAGAGATAAATTTTTGGAAAAGAAACCAATGACGCTCAAAATATAGAATAAGGTAAATGAACATGTCAATGATGTACACATAGATCTACAAGATCTGAAGAACAAACATGAAGAAATATTGAATCTACCAGCTCAAACTAAGAAAATAGAGACAAACTGAAATGAAAATATTTCTGGGTGATGTAAGATTTCCACGAACCAAGGATGCTCTTGAATTAGGGGGGAAATTAGATTAGTTAATAATTGATAATTAATAAATGTTAATTATGCAATTAGGGAATTTAGAAGAATTTAGATGATATTCATTAAATAAAATGATTTAATGAATGGGGGAAAGGTGAAATGACATTTAATTAAAAAAATTAGGGTTATTTAAGTAAATAAGAAGATTTAGGGATTTAAATTAAATAGTTTGATTTATTTAATTTAATGCTTGATGGAATGTTAGCATGAAAAGGGGGAATTAACCCGATTAAATGAATTAGGTTAATAGATGCAAATGACATAATTAATTAAATAGCTAGGCTAATTTAATCAATTAAGTGAAATGAGGATGCGTTTTAGGATGAAATGATGTTATTTAGCCAATGTGATCCATCGAGACATTTTTAAGTGTCTACATTTTCCCCCTCTTTGAAACAATGTACTCATTGCATTGGTTCAATGACTAATGTTTATTTCGATGTTGATTTTGATGTTGATGATGATGCAGAAACATATATTAATTGTCTCTTTGAGATGTTGATAGCCAAGCTAAAGTTGATTGATCTGATTGATTGATAACATAGTTGAGGATTCACAACAGTACAAGGATTGTGTTGAATGGCATGAGGATTGGTAGGGAAATATATATCTCAATGATGATTGATTTGATAATTTGATCAAGATTTGCTAGCAAGGCTAGGAAAAAAGTCTGTTAGATGATATGATATTGATATGATCAAAATATGGTTGGTTTCCCCCTCGTGAGATTGATCAGAGAATAAAGTGTTCTGATCAGGCTCATGATAGGTGAAAATTAGACTTATGCTTGAGATGCTTAAGATTTCAGGTTACTTTTGAATCAAAGAGCTGCAAATTTTAGATTGTTAAGTTGAAGATGATATAGATGCCCTACTGTGCCCCAGTGGTAGAGGGATTGCTAGCATGCTATCTCAGATATTGATTTAGACAAATTTTAGGATGTATAGACAGTCATCAGATATAGGTAGCCTCATGTATATTTTGATATATCACACATATTCGATACTTGGATAGACTTGTTAGTAAAGATAGAAGAATACGAAGAATAAGATGAATGGATTGACCATTGATTTTGAGATTGATTCAAAAATTCCATCCAGTCTATGATCCACTTAGACTTTATTAAAGATGGTGATGAGAAATGTATGATGATGACAATGATGATGATTTTCTCATATCTTGGGATTGGGATTTTTCGACATTCCTTATTGTTTGATATAACACATAGACATGATGCATCAAGGTATTAATAACTAAGACAATGTTGTATCTAATGTAATGGACTTTGACTCTGCAAACAGATAGGATAGTTCTTGTTCACATCTTGATATACGAAAACCTCATTGGAATGTAAGCTAGAAGCTTAGAATATATTAGACCAAAGCATACGCAATATTCAACAACATACTCCACAAAAATTTCCTACACACAACAAAGCAAGTATGTGCCAAGATTATTTTACAAGAGTATCGACAAGCATAGAAAATGAAAGATAATGATCGATGCCCCATTCCTTTCTCTCTAAATAATTTGATAGACATCATCGAGAGGTCCTCAGAATGGGTCATTAATATAAATCACAAGAAAAGATCAATGATAAACAGTCAATGTTTTATATATCTCTTGCTAGTTTAATCTAGCTAAGGTGATTTTGATGTTGATGTCCATCGTAGGAAGGATACATCCTAGGACATGTTGATCAGAGGTTGGATGTAGGATGATGATGAGCTTTATGATAAGTCATTGATATAAACTTCACTGACGTATTTACCTATGATTTTGACACTTAGGTTCTCACTTTATAACTTGCTATACTTGTTTTGCCAAAGGTTGAAGGTGATAGTTGATTTATTATGGATGAAGTTTATTGTGGGTGAAAGTGAAATGGGATGGATGGTTTTGGATTTTCTTGGAATATTTCTGTGTTTTTGGTATTTTGAAAATGTTTTGAGGTTATTTTTGGTATTTTTGAAATTTTATGTGAATGTTTTGGTTTTTTGGTTATTTGAGGTTGTTTAGGGTTTTCTCCAAGATATTTGAATGTTTAGGTCTTTTGAATGTTTTATAATGTTTTTGGATTTTCAAGTTTTCAAATATTTTTGGATTTTTCTTATATTTGAATGTTTTTGTATTTTCAAAGATATTTTACCAAGAACCTAACCTAAAAGACCTATCCTAGGGGCCTCAAGGGATGATCAAAAGATTAGCCTTGCCTACGTTATACACAGAGACCACTTATTTCAACTGACTTGACTTATTGATGATGAAGATATTAACAATTGTTGAAATTTCATTTTATTATGATAAAATCCTAAAGGACTTACGTAGGGTGTCTTAGGGGCACATCAATGATGGCCTTGTCTATGTTTGAGCTCAAAGACAACATATTTTGACAAGGTAATGTTTTTGGATTTTCAATGTTTTGACCTTAAATTTAGGAATTTTGATTTATTTTGGATGTTTTGGATTTTGAATTTAATTTTTTTTGAATGTTTGGGTATTTTAGCTTTACATGAGTTTACAATTTTTTTTGTATTTTCTAATTTTGTAGGTGTTTTTGGACTTTGATGAGATTTTATGAATGTTTTGGGGATTTTTCAATGAGAATTTAAGGTAAACAATACCTAGATCACGATGTCCATGTCACATTGTGAGATAAAAGACATGGATCAAGAGTTATTTGAAAACAAGAGTGTAATAACCTACCCCTAGCATCTAGCAATTCTTCATAATGCAATGAATAACCAAGATAGGTAATGTATATGCAAAGATTTTGACAGAGTTTTAGCATGCTAGATATCAACTATGGGACTTCATGAGATAAAATGTAAAGATCTTGTCAAAAATTTTCCATGAGTAGAGTTGAAGTATACATCGAATCTTTGTCAAGATCAAGATAAAGTGGAATATTTGGATAAATCTAGATTTGATGGATGGAGGGAACATTGGATTTATCATGACAAGGATGAGATACTTCTGTCTAAGAAGGATCACATAGATGCTCCATTCTACTCATAATGCTTGTTTTCTAGGTTTTCACTGGAGGAAAATTTTTATTTTTACTATTTTCTTGATTTTTTTTTTTTGATTATTGGATTTTTTACCCTCATGTTGAACCACCTGGTGGTGCTAATGTAAAGGCCACTGTCATAATGTACCAATGATATCGTGCCTGAAGAAGTTGCTTTGCTAAGATATGAGAACTTGAATGCAACCTTGAAGAACTTTGATCCTCCTTGTGGATACTAGAATTAACCTTGTCTATGTGAAGGCATCGTAATATGGTACCTTCAGAATCCTTATGATGAAGAGTAGCTGCCAACACATGGTCAATGCAAGAATTTGATATCATAAATGGAGTGTACAATGTCATGCATGAAGGAATATGAGATGGATTGGTTGATGGTTTGGAACCTTTGACTCTCCAAACTTGGGATGATGAGCAATGATGGATGAGGATGGAAGTTTTTATGGAATTAGGACCAACCACTAGGTATACTTTTTTCCTTTCTTGATAAGCCTTCTTTTGTATTTGAGGATGCTTTTGATGGATACATTTCCCTTTTTTATTTTACCCCATAGTTTCTTTGAATAGAAGAGTTTTGGAGGGATGATTTTCTTTATTTTTCTTTGGTATCCATTTGTACTTGATGTGTCCATTTTTCTTTACTGCTTCATTTTCTTTGATGATCTTTTCCTTGCTTAGATAGGAATTCTTCTTTTTATGTTGGTGCCAATTTGTGTATGAGATGATGGGTGAATGCCAACTCATGATATGACTAGTTGTAACATTGATAGTATTTTCATCAAAAGGATTCTTCGTGCCCCATATGTTGATGTTTGATATAGACAAGATTTCCCTCAACATTGTGAAGGTATTATCAATACCTAATCATTTTCCTTGATAATGTATCATTTGATCCATAGCCACTGAATATGAATTTTTGTGAACACATGATATTGCTATGGGTTCCTGTTGTTCAAGAATATGAACTACTTGCTTTGGTTCTATGACATCATTTTCTATTGATACTTCTATAAGAGAGAGGGACCAACCACGTTCAAGGCCCCAGGTCATAGAGAGCCAAGAATGGAAGGTTGCCCTAACTTACCTCACTCTAAAGGGGTGTTTTGAAATGAGGGATGAGAATGATGAGGACTATAAGGTCCTTTAATCACTCTGTAGACCTGAAATCCAAAATGGGGCTAAGTGAGCTAGTTTTTGGGTTCAAAACTATGCCTTAGGTAACTCTCTTCCCAAGAATGAAAGTGTGGTTCTAGGATGACAGTGTGGTGCATTGGCATCTCTCAGGTGCACTATCAGTCATATGACCAGAGGACTAAAAATATAGTGGGAACTTCTAGAAAATGAGCTGACAACCTAGCTAGTGATTTTTAAGAGAAGAAAATAGAACTATAAGGTAAGATAAGTACAAACAAATATGATAAAGTATATATTTTAAAGATATGGTTACAAAGATGATCTCACAAAAGAGCCTATTCACCAGCTAGCTCCAAATGCATGTCTACCTACACACAAGAAAGAGGAAAATTGTTGGGGGCAAGTATAGGGGTCTTCCTCAGCTACAACCCCATTTTGGTGTTTCCACCTCCATTGAAAACCAAGATAGAAATGGTAGAGAAAAGTATGATAAAGGAGAAAAGAAAGTAGAGGACACAATAAACACTACAAAATAGTAATGTGATACTCAACCAAATCATGAGGAGAGGAGTGAAAATTCTTACCACCTCCACCAAGAGCTCACTAGCTAGTGGAAGAGAAAAAGAGGACTCAAGCCCCTATTGCAATGGTTTATTCCACACTTTCTCTACGGAGTTGATGGAGTGCCAAAGTGCTTCTTGAGGACTTAGAATGCTTGAGAATGCAAGAAGGATTGTGTAGAATATTTCTAGAGGATGGAATGGAGTGAGAATGAATGAATTTGGAGTAAGAATGAGGAAGAATAAGGCATCTTCAAGGTCGGTTGGTCAAAGAGGGACATTATGAACCAACCTCAATGGGAAGTGTAATGCCTTAGACAACTTTAGATGTAGGAATCCATCAAGGATGTAAGCATGACACACAGATGTCTGTGCACTATGCGGGTATCCTTGATAGTTATTCTTTTACAGACACACAAGACAAATGCCAAGTGGAATGAAGGCAGCAAACTAATGTGGAATTTCACCTTCGAATTTGATTCTTTAAGGTGAGGAAGTGTAAAAGGGGTATTTGCATGAAAGGTGCAAATTTGTGCCTATACACTTTTCCCCCACTTTAGTGAGCATGAGTACTAATGAGTTCTATTTCTATGGAAAAATAGATCGTTAGCAGATTAGTGCATAAATATCAAATAATCCAAGAAGTAGTGAAGTGCAAAGGAAATAAACATGAAAATAAAAGGAACAATGTTACCATAAATCTTCATCTTCCATGGCTGACCTCCATTACACCTCCTAGCTTGCAGTAAATAGAGATGCCCTCAGATTTGTGTATGAGCAACTATGACAATGATAAGACTAAAGCAAGTTTTGAAGGATTTAATTAAAAATGACCTCACAAATGGACTGAAAATATGACAATGACTACAAATGACAGTAATAGCCTAAGATGATAAAACTAGCATGAGGTTTTGAAATAAGAACAAAATTGCCATTTTATAGAAAATGCAATTTTGAATGTGTGGCCAGGATGAAAAGATGACAAATACCCTAGAATCAATGGTCAAGATTCCATATGATAATCCCTAATTAGGGTTAGGGAAAAATCCTTAAATGAGAGGTCAAGATGCAATTTGAGAAAATTGCATCGACGGTGGAGAATAGATGAGATAATTAATTAGAAGAAATAAAGATATTCGAAAATCAAGAAGATAAAGACTACTTGATTTGTGAGATTCAAAAAATCAAAGAGAGAAGAGTTGAACTGAAAAGACAATTTGAAAAATCAAGAATTTGCTCAATTACTTGATTTTTGGAAGAATATTATCTTTTTGAATTTAATTAATTCAAAATGATGATTTTGTGTGACAGTAAATAATCTTTTTCAGATTATTTACTAAGAAAAGTGACAATTAATAATATGGAATCATTTTAAATATTTCCATTTATTTAAAATGAGAGAAAAGTGATAATTAGCAATTAAATAATTAAAGATAATTATTTAATTTAGAATATAAGACTTAATAATTAAATAAATAAATTTATTTAATTATGACAATTAGTGACATATTAAATAAATAAATGAAATTCATTTATTTAATAATCAAGAAGAATAAATGAATGAAGGTAATTAAATAAATTAATAAATTTATTTAATTGCAAGAGGACAATAGACTTTTAGTGACGTATTGAATAAATAAATATGATTTATTTATTTAATAATCATGAAGAAAGTAAGAGGGATGAATTAATTAAATAATTATGAATTATTTAATTAATAGTCGAATGTGGACCAAGGACATAATTTAAATGTCATAATTATGCTAGGACGAAAGTGGTAAAAATAGAGCTTGCAGGCCTAGGTCATTTTTATGTGTCTACATTTTTCCCCTCTTTGTCGTAATGTAGCCTGTCGCATTGTGACAAAGAAAACAAGTCAAAAGTATGCCCCAGTGAAGGTACAGAGTATCGATGCCCTCTCGGGAAATTTTTTGAATATTGGACCTGTGACAAAAAATTTGGAAAATGTCCCGACAAGTTAAATTCATGCCCAGAAACTTAGTGGTGCTGACGTTTTCAGATTTAGATGTGGTTTAGGCACCGAAAAAGGCGGTCAAAGATGGTCAAAAGAACCTCCAATAATAAACCTTGTGAAGAAAAACCATTTTTACCCTATAAATAGTGCCAAAAGGGGGTAAAAACCATTCATTTGCCATTTTACCATAGTAATTTTTGAGCTCTTATCATGAAGATAGCGGTGGCAAGGATGGTGATTTCGATTATAGAGCATCGTAGTTACATCACACGGACCTTCAGACGGCCAGAGGGTGTGCATCCAGTGGTATGTACCCCTTCCTTAATTTGTCATTTTCTCAATTTACGTGCATTTTAGGGTACTTTAGGGTCAATAACATATGCGTTGTGACGCATACATGTTCGCGTAAGTCACATTTGACTTTGCGTTGCATGCATTCAATGCGTCGTGACAAAATCGAGTTAGTGCATAGGGTGGTTTGCAAAAAAAATGGCCCACATTCGTTAAAATTGAGATGCATTCACCAAAACAATATGCATTTGCTGCTCGAAAACTCACATTTTCTATATTGTGACGCAATTGACGTATGTTAACACACATTTGATCGGAAGGGTGCAAGCATTGAATTCGTGATGCAAGTGACAAATTGAGTCGCATTTGCCAAATATAACGACGCAATCACTATTTTAAGATGCAATCAACATACGGAATGATGCAATCGTTGAATTGTGACGCATTTGACTATTGACTTTTAACTTCGATTTTGAATTTTGACTTTAATGTTTTTGCAAATTTAAAAATACCTTTATCATAGACTTGACAAGCGTTAAGAAAAGGCTGACATGTGCAGAGACAGTTGACGCCCATCTACTCTCGAGAGAGTAGACCATCCACATATTTTTTTAGAGATGTGCTTACAGAGCAGGATCGATGGCAGTTGATGCGACTAGGCTTATACTATGTCACCTATATGCCCATTATTTGGGTGAATAGGGGACTTTTGACTGCTTTATTGGAGAGATGGCATTCAGAGACCTGCTCCTTCCACCTCTTGACTGGAGAGGCGATGGTGACACTTGAGGATGTGTACCAGATTCTACGCATCCCTATCCGAGGAGAGTGGATAGTGTATGACCCACGCCATGGGTACCATACTTTCACCACTTACTACCACGATCAGGGTGCAGTCCTAGGCATTAAGGACTATGACATCCAGTGGGTGTTCATGGCTGAGCACTACTACCGATACGATGCATTTTTATATTCTTTGATTGTCGGCATACTATGTCCAGATCACTGAGGGCATGGTTTTCTGATTGGTTGGGGGGATGTTCTTGTCAGGATGAGGCAGGATAGGACTGTATATGCATGGGGACCCTTTGTACTAGGCATGTTATACCATTAGATGCATGCGGTCGCCTATGGGAGGGAAAATAGTATTTCTTGCGGGACTACCCTTTTGATGATCTAGGCATGGGAGCACATTGCAGTGTTTCGGCCATCGATCGAGAGACCACAGTTAGCAACTAGTATGCCCTACATTTATTATTATACTGGCACTTTGCAACAGACCCACTATGGCAAGACAGGCTGGTGGAGACACAGGATTGACACCACTATGACCGAGTTCATCTAGAGGCCATACAGAGATTGCGGAGAGTGGGACGATGAGGCCGATCATCTCAGCTTTTTCTAACAGTATAGGTACCTGATCTGCAGGACCGTTCAAACCCAGTTGATTATCGAGATGTATCTTTCTTAGAGGGTGCTTAGGCAGTTCAGAGAGTAGCAGGGTGTCCCTATAGGGACTGCAGAGTATTCCACATCTTCGCAGGAGTCAACATGGGGACTGCACATATCTGTACCCTTTGCGATGTAGCAAATTGATAGATTAGTAGCCCAACAGTGGAGCTAGAGAGGGGGTGTCGCAGATCCAGGGACTACTCCCAATTTTAATTTATGGTGGCAGACACACCATCCTATTCCACTGTCAGATCCAGATGGGCCACCACCTATAGACTGAAGATTAGTGATCTCGCACATATCGAGAGGTGGGCGAGGAAGTGGGATAGGTGACAGGGGGAGAGGCAAAGGCCGAGGGAGAGGTGGTGACAGGGCCACAGGCAGGGGCGGAGGGAGGGGAGGGGATGATGGTGATCATGAAGGAGGCGGCGGGAGGAGGAGGAGAGGAGGGGATGGAGGGAGACCTGTCAGACAGGTCAGGTAGTGAGTTTCCCTAGATCTGATCCCAGAGGCACCTGAGGAGGGTGAGGGGCCTAGAGCAGAGGTAGAGGTAGTGAGAGAAAAGGCAGAGGCAAAGGAGGGAGGAGATTGAGGAGGAGCCGAGAGTAGAGGTGGGGGTCATGGAGGAGCACGCAGAGGCGGAGACTGGAGGAGATGAGGATGAGGAGGAGGATGTGGAGGCCATCAGTGAGGCAGAGCATCTATTATGCTAGCGGATGGTGGAGGGGTCCGATGATGTGCTGACAGGGCTGGTGTTGCCAGCGGATGCCACCAGAGATGAGCAGGTTACCGACCTTCAGAGGTGATTGGATGAGAGCTCAGCACAGGTCTGAGCCCTACAGGTAGAGTTAGAGCTAGCCAGGGTCGAGAGAGAGCAGGCTGAGATCCAAAGACAAGAGTCAACACGATGGTGTGTGGAGTTTGCAGAGCTATGCTCAGGACTGTCAGGGGACATGGCATGAGAGCTAGCTAGAGTGAGCACTCGCCTTGGTTGCTACAGGACATTATATGAGCAGGTAGTGCCAGTAGATAGATGAGATCCCACACTGACATGGTCTTAGTTGAGGACAGGTAGTGGCAGCAGGTCAAGGAGTGGGAGCA
This sequence comes from Sequoia sempervirens, assembly GCA_007258455.2. NCBI lineage: Eukaryota > Viridiplantae > Streptophyta > Pinopsida > Cupressales > Cupressaceae > Sequoia > Sequoia sempervirens. Next base: position 815,344,672 of record VDFB02270651.1, read on the forward strand.
GTAGCAGGAGTCACACCAGTGCAGGAGGGTCTTCCTCCTCAGGTCACACCTTGGTACATAGATCACATCATTCACATCGACACTCCTCAAGCCACCATAGTCACAGGGCCAGTGGTTCAGGGCATAGGTTTGCAGGTAGCCAGGTAGGACAGACAGACACATCAGTTGGGCAGACGTAGGCAGCCATGGTATCATAGATGACAGGCCCAGTGACAGAGTCCCCAGCCACTCATGCAGAGGTTACAGTTACCATGATGGACCTCCCTCCCACAATAGAGCATTGATCTCTGAGGTCTTCTCCTTGCAAGGATGAGGAGAGTACCTCTTGAGGCAATTGTATTGTATTGCTTTTATTTATTGACACTGATTGACTGTTGAGCCTGCGAGCTCCATTTTTGGGATATCATATTGACTCTATCCTGTGACATTTGATTTTTTTGAGGTTATATATATGCGATGCAATTTTTGATGTGGTCTATTTGTCTTATGCTTTAAAATGCTATGTGATGATGATTTTATATGACATGTTATGATTATGTAGATTTATATCTATGCGATGCTTATTTGATGTATTTTATGATTCCTATGATGATGTTAAACATATGTCATGGATGCATTTATGATGATATGATATGTATGATTCCCAAAATGAAAATGACATGTTTTTATTTAATGCTTATGAATGCAGTAATGGATGACAAAGTTGTATCTAGATTGTATGACATGCAAATTATGCGACGATGCTTTATGATATGTTATGATAGTTATCCATTTCTTAATGCCTAAAAAATGTTTTGATTTTTGATCTATGCAAATTTCTAATGTAATGCAATATCTATATGATTATGTATGTAAATGTATTTTGTATGTCACAGGATATTATCAAGAGATGGAAGAAGGATGAGACAACACAGAAGAAGAAGATGGATGTTAGTAAGATGACAAATCATTCAACTTATTGCAATAGGACTAATTGTTGCTCTTTAATCATCATTGGGTAGAGTATTGTGATGGCCAACAAACACCATGATATGACATAGATCAAGGTGTGCAAGGCCCTACCATCACATAATACAAGCAGTCATAGACAAGGATGATCATGACTCATACTGAGAGAGTTATTTCCCTAGTCTTTTGTCATAATCAACCACAAGTAGAAAAAGACAAAAAGGATAAGTCATGAAACATCGTTGCTCCTCTAAATCCTGTTACCAGGACATCCTTGAGGAACTAGCAACATGACTATCTAAAAGAAACAAGATAAATCCATTATCATGATATGCCACTGTTTTTCTAAATCCTTTTGTTGGGATCTCACTGAGAAACTAGTAACATGCATGTCACAAGACAAGCGTCATGATACATCGCTGCTTCTCTAAATCCTGGTGCTAGGATGTCGCCGAAAAACTAATAACATGATAAAAATCTAGAAACAAATGCCAAGTGTTTTCCAAGTGTGTCTGGATGCCAAGTGCATTGATGTGTCAATGTAAGTTTAAATGATGCTGAGATGACAAATGTTGGAGGTTTCCAAGTTCAGGAATGACACATCTTGAAATAATGTTGATGTTAGGAGGATTCGATCCTTAAATGTCAAAAGGATCCCTCAAAATGATGATGTTGATGCCTAGGAAGGACATATCCTAAGGCATAAATGCCAAGGTTTTTGTTCTTCAGAAAGACACATCTGAAAGGACACAAATGTTGAGAGGAATGATCCTTAAGTGTCAGAAAGGATCCCTCAAAATAATGATGTCGATGCCTAGGAAGGACACATCCTAAGGCATAAATGTTAGGGTTTTTGTTCTTTAGAAGGACACATTTGAAAGAACACGAATGTCGAGAGGAATGATCCTTAAGTGTCAGAAAGGATCCCTCAAAATGATGATGTCGATGCCTAGGAAGGACACATCCTAAGGCATAAATGATAGAGGTTTCTCTTTAGAAAGACACATCTGAAAGAGTAACCAAGAGTTGACAGTTTGACTAGTAGTGACCATTTGACTTGTTTTGACCGAGTTTGAGTTGTGTTGACCATATGATATACGATTGTCATGCTAAATGAATAATTTCCATACTTTGTTTTATGAGTTTTCCTGCTTGGAGAAATGATTTGTCCTGACTAGAAGGTTTTTGATGTGTGTGCCAGTGTAATGCCATGAACCCTAATGGACTGACCTAGTGCGGCCTCGGGGGCTCATCGACAGATGGCCTTGCCTATGTCATGCACTTAGAGACCTCGTAGTTCGACACGACCAATGACTTTGTTTTAATGACCAAAGATTTAGTCATGATTTATTTTGACAAACCTAAAAGGAGTGACTTAATGTCTCAGGGACTCAAAAAAGAGTCTTGCTTATGTAGCAAATGCGCATAGACAACGTAGTTCGACAATGACATGGACCGACAAGACTTGAACTGACGTGACTGTGTTGACCGAGATGGCACTATTTTGGAATTTGAAAGCTATTTGAATGTTTTTGTATTTTGTTCAGGACATTTTTCAATTTTTAGGTCTTTCTTCAGGACGTTTTGCGATGTTTTTGGTCTTTTTTTAGGACATTTTATGATGTTTTTGTCTTTTTTTAAGGACTTTTTATGAGTTTTTTTTCTTTTTTAGGACATTTTATGATGTTTTGTCTTTTTTCAGGACATTTTATGATGTTTTTGTCTTTTTTTAGGACATTTTATGGTGTTTTTGTCTTTTTTCAGGACTTTTTATGATGTTTTTGTCTTTTTTCAGGAAATTTTATCATTGTCAGGATCATGTTTGATACCCACTACAGTCTCACAGTAAAAGTTACCCCTAGTCAAATTGTGGAAAAGCTAGGTGAAATGGGATGGAAAAGGACATGACCTGAAGGAATAGTGGCCAGTATATAAGACTTGATGTCAACCCTTTTGTCATCCATTGGTGGAAATGTCATGATGGCGAGGTGAAGCATGTGACTTGTGTTGGAAGGTGGATCATGTATTGTGGACAAAGGCAGATAGAGTAACAGTAGATGTCAAAGCAATGACTAAATAACATGGCGCCTGTTTGCTAGGTTTTCACCATGGTACTTAACCAAAGTGCCTGTTTACCAGGTTTTCACTATTGGACGAAATATTTCTCTTTATTTTTGTTGTTTTATTATTATTATTTTTTTATGTCGCCAAGACACCTATTTGCTAGGTTTTCATCAAGGTGACAATTTTTTTGCATTTTTCTACTTTTTTTGTATTTTCAAATGGCTGTTGGCCAGGCTTTTCCAATGCTATGCATAGAATTTGTGCAAATGCAGACTATTGATTGGCTCTGCCAACTATTCACCGTCAGGAATAGCCAACTGATATGCACTTGAACCAAATGATGATGTGATGACGTAAGGAACCAACCAATTAGGCTCAAATTTTCCTTATTTTTCCCTATCTGCTTGATTCTTAGGATTTTGCATGAGCACTAGGTCACCAATGTCAAATTTTTTGGTCATCACCCTTTTGTTATAATTTATGCAAAGATTATTTTGATAGGCTTGTAGGTGATTTAGTGCATTATGTCTACGTTCATCTAGCATTTCCAATTCATGCAATCTTGACTGTCTGTAATCTTCCTCACTGACAAGGCCTTTCATGGAGACTCGCAGAGATGGTATCTTGACCTCTATGGGCAAGATGGCTTCAACTCTAAAAACAAGGGCGAATGGGGTGGTGCTAGTAGGGGTGCAGATGATTGTGCAGTATGCCCACAAAGCTGGGTTAAGTTGTATATGCCAGTCACAACTAGCGTCATTGATTGTATTTTTGAGAAGTTTAAGAATAGTTTTGTTAGACACCTCAACTTGCCTGTTTCCCTATGGGTAGTAAGGCATGGAGAAGCAATGAGTAATGTGAAAGCAGTGACAGAGTTCATGGACATCCTGATTTTTGAATGGACGGTCATTATCTGTAATGATGGATTACAGAATGTCATACTGACAAATGATGTAATTGAGAATGAACTTAGAAATTTTTTCGTCGGTAATGTACGTGAGTGGAATGGCTTCTATCCACTTAGTAAAGTACTCAGTGGCAGTGATAATGAATTTGTGGCCATTGGAGGATGTAGGATGAATCTTTCCCACAAGGTCGAGTCACCATTGTGTGAAAGGCCAAGGAGAAGTGATCGATCTTAACTCTTGTGGTGGTGCATGAATTAAATCACTATGTATTTGACATTGGCGACATTTTCTAACAAATTCTAATGCATCTTTTTCCAATGTTGGCCAATAATACCCAAGTCTCATTATCTTCTTAGCTAAGGTCAGGCCACTTGAATGGGACCCACATATACCCTCATGTACTTCCTCTAAGGTCATTTTTACTTCAAAAGTGTCAAGACAATAGAGAAGGGTATTGTCAAAGCTATGACGGTAAAGGGTGTCACTGATGATGGTGTAACGTGCAACTCTACGGATGGACCTTCGCTGGTTACTTGATAGGTTGGGTGGAAGGGCTTGTTCATGGAGATAGTCATAGATGTCCTTATACCAGGGAGAATTGGAACCAACAAGCTCACAGACCATTTTCATTTTAGGGACATCATATCATGGGACCAATAATTGCTCAACTAGAAACTCAAATTGTGGGACATTAGAAGGGATGTCCAACAAAGACCCAATTGTTGCCATAGAATCAACAACTTTATTTCGTGTTCTGGGAAGCAATTCAAAAGATATCATAGGAAAATATGTCAGAAGGCTATCGACCATCTTTTTATAAGGCATTAATTTTTCATCTTTTGTTTCATAGTCATCATTGACTTGGTTTATTACCAGCTGAGAATCACCAAAGACCTGTAGGTTTTTGATTTTCCACTTTACAGCCATTTTGAGTCCTGTAAGAAGTGCCTCATATTATGCCATATTATTCGTGCATGGAAATGCTATGTGAAATGACTTTGGTATAGAATCACCTTGTATTGTAATGAATAAAATTTTGGCCCTTGAACCATGATTAGTATGGGACCCGTCAAAGTACAATTGCCAAGGTTGCTTAGATTCCGTATGAAATATGGCTTCAGCTGAAAAATCTGTAACAAGAGGATGATTGTCAGGTATTGGTGCATCTGCCAGCTGGTCTGCTATCACTTGTCCCTTAATGGCCTTCCTTTCGACGTACTGGATATCATATTCACTAAGGACCATGACCCATTTTTCTAAGTGTCTAGTTAATGCTGCCCAATTGAGAAGGTATTTTAATGGATAAATTTTAGCCACCAGTTGGGTCTTGTGGTTTAACATATAATGCCTTAATTTTTGTGCTGAAAAACCACCACCAGACAAGCTCGCTCAATGGCTATATAGTTGAACTCATATCCCACCAATGTTCTACTGATGTAATATATAGCCCTTTCCTTTTCTTCATGATCATTTTGTGCCAGTAATGCCCCTAGTGCTGAAGTAGTGACAGAGATGTATAGGATCAATGGTTTTCCTTGTATGGGAACCATAAGAATTGCAGGTGACAATAGATATTGTTTGATTTGGTCAAATTCCCCCTGACATCTATCCGTCCACAAAAAAGGGATACCCTTGCATAGAAGATACTGGAATGGATGGCACTTATCTGCAAGTTGAGCAATAAATCATCTAATAGACTGAAGTCTACCCTGCAGTGTTCTTAGAGCACTTATGTCCTTAGGGGGAGGCATATCCAGGATAGCCCTAACTTTGGCAGGATCAGCTTCAATGCCTTTACATGAAACTATGTATCCCAACAACTTGCCTGAGGTTACCCCAAAGACACACTTTTTGGGATTCAACCGAACCTTATACTTGTCTAGCCACTTGAAAATTTTGTCTAGCACTGATAGATGGACTTTTCATGTCAATGATTTTGCCAGGAGGTCATCCACATAGTCTTCCATTATTATGTGCATCATATCATGAAATATTGTTGTCATTGCTCGTTGGTATGTGACGCCTACATTCTTAAGACCAAATGGCATTACAGTCCAACAATATGTACCCCAAGGACATGTGAAGGTAGTCTTGTGTTGATCCTCAGGAGCAATACATATTTGGTTGTATCTAGAGAAACCATCCATGAGGGATAGCATCTCATATCCAGCTTTTAGATCTACAATAATGTCAATGTTAGGCAATGGGAAATCATCCTTAGGGAAGGCCTTGTTGAGATCCCGAAAGTCTGTGCATATGCGAATTTGTCCACTAGGATTGGTGACTGGAACCAAATTGGATATCCATTCTGCATAATCAATTGATCTGACATATCCTACGTCTAGTAACTTTTTGAGCTCAACTTTGACCAATAGAGCCACTTGCGGATGCATTTTTCTTAACTTTTGCTTCATTGGTTTGGCATCCAGTAGTAATGGCAAGTGATGTAAGACCAATTCAGGATCTAAGCCTAGCATGTCTGCATAAGACCATGCGAACTTGATTTTACGTTATGAGAAAAATTGCTGAAACTCAGGCTTTTCATCTTTTGTCAGCGATGCCGCAAAGAGCACCACTTTAGGGTCTTTTTTAGTTGCTATATTGACTTCCATGGTATCTTCAATAAGCATAAAAAATGTTTCTCTGTCAATGGGGAGAAAGTCCCATCCTCTATCCATAGGCACCTCAAAGAGGTTTTCACCTTCGGATGCGTCCTTTATTTTTACTATTTTACTGTCAGAAGGTGCCTTTCGGTTTTCACCTAAAGACGTGTCATTTTTTGCTTTATTTTTCTTTTTATTTTTGTGACTAGAGGATGGCGCAGTCTCCCTAAAGTATGCAGCATAATCCAAGTCAATAGAAAATCCAACCTTATGGTCTCCACTTGGAATGCCCTCATGTAATCCTAGAAATTCTGCTATGGCCTCATCATTCTGAAAAGTATCCATTATTGGTGGGCCTTGTTGGTTCTAGTCAATGAGGTCAGCATAGACTAAGGATATTCCATCATTAGCAGGTGCAAATTTAGGAGATGATGCAAACAACATACAAATGGATTCAGTGACATTAAATATGAAATTTTTGTCATCTGGGTCTATGTTAGATTCTATCTAATATTCCCCCTCGCTTGTTTCATATTCGCCATCAAAGTAGGGGAAAAATGGTGTAGCATCATGGTCAGGATCAGTATTGACCAATGGTGATTTAGGTGACTCTGTTTGACAGTCGGTCAATGGGGATGATTGGGAAGGCATGTCAAGTCTAGGATGGATGGGAAACCTGGGTGTAATAATATTCATTATTGGGTTGGTTTTAAACATTTGTGAGAATCGCTCTTCCAATGAAGGCTCTCCAGGTTCAAGGAATAATTCATCAAGACAACAATCACTTAGGGATCGTTTGGAGCCAAACTCCCATTCGTGAGAGTCAGTTTCAAAGGAGGTGTCCTCAGTTGTCTCAACACATTCTGAAGCATAGACTAACTCAGAAGGATGCACATTGGTACTAGGATCGCTGATTCGTGTGAACCTAACCCTAACCCAAGATACTTTGGTCTCTGTGAGACTATTAACAGCTCGCGTCTTCCATTTTTATCCTTGCTGAGATCCCTCTTTCCATCATAACCTTTTTCTTTGAGCATGGTGTATCCCTTACCATATATTGCTACTAGCAAGGGAATCAAGTCTTGTGTTTCCTTATAAATCTAGGATTCTATGTCATCTATGTCCTCTTGGCTCAATTCACCCCATTTTGTGAAGATTGTATTTGGAGGAACTCTGAAAATTTCCTTTTCTTGTACTCTGAAGCAAGGTTTTCCATAAATTTTAGGAGACTTGGGCATCTTAGTTATGCAATAGGCTGGACTCAGCTTGTATTCTCTGTAGCCTTGGCCTTGGATCTAAAACCTTGGGTCGACACTTGGGGTGGTAGATGATGCGGTGGGTGTTACGAAAGTGGTCGTGATGAGTGGAGAAGTGGAAGTGGATGGAATGGATGATGAATTGGAATGCTTAATAAGTGCCGACGAGTCAATGTATTTTGAAGACAAGGAGGTGGATGCTTCCCGATTGATAGGGACTTGACGGTTGGAAATTCCTTGTAGGTTTGTGCAGTATGAGAATGGATTAGGGTCTCTGTATATAGTAATTTTTGTGCCTTCAAAGGGAAATTTCAAGCATTGGTGATATGTGGAAGGGACAACTTTGAGAGTGTGGATCTAAGGTCGACCAAGTAAAATGTTATATGGGAGATCCAGATCCAAGACATGATAGGTGGTATCAACAATAAGAGATCCAATTCTTAACAAAAGAGTAATTACGCTTGAAGAGGAGCATTCTTCATCATCATATGCTTTAATCACAATATTATTTGTAGCATCTATGCATGCATCAAAAAAACCTAAAGCCTTGACCAATTTTAACGAACATATGTTCAGTCCTGCTTCACCATCTACTAAAACTCATTTGACTTTGTGTTTATGGACAAGAACCTCAATATGAAGGGCGTCGTTGTGAGTGGACTTAGAGGATGAATAATCTTGTTCCGAAAAGGTGATATGATGGGGAGTCATGAGGTATCCCACCATAGCCTCAAACTGGTTGACATCAATGTCATGTGGGACAGAAGACTCTTGCAATGTCTTGTCTAATATGGCTTTATGAGTGGGAGAAATATGCAACAACTCTAGGATCGAAATTTGTGCCGGTGTCTTTCCCAATTGGTCAATGAGATTAAAATGTGCTTTTGGTTGGGACTGCTTGGGTTGTGGATGAGATGGTGACTGAGAGGTGGATGGGCCAGCAATTCTTACCTTTGGTTGTTTAGGTGGAGGAGGGCTTGCTATAGTGACCTAGCCACCATGAGTAGTGACATTGCATTCAAGGTCTTTTTTGATAGTGACAGTGCAGACTTCTTCATTAGTCATTTGAATGTGGTTTATGATCGGTCCACTGGAATAGTTATATGCAATGCAGACATGATTGGCTCTATTATTGTTGTTACTGGCATTTGACGTGGAGGGGTTTCCAGAACCATGATCCTGCAATGAGTTTTTATGTATTGTATGATCTGCATTGGAAGGGAATTGTGGTCCACCAACTTCAATAATGCATTTTTCAATAAGGTCTTTTATCAAGTTTTTCAATTGTCTGCAAGAAGAGGTTTTATGTCACCTTGCTTGATGATAGTCACAAAATACCTTGTCATCCCACCATGCTGGTTTGAACTATGTGGGATCATACGGTTTAGGGTCTTGGAGTGTAATGACCCCATTCTGAAGACATTTATTAAGAACTTCTTCAATAGGTTCACCCAAAGGGGTGTATGTATGTCCTGTAGGAAATTGTCTTATTTTTCTAGGTTGTCATTGTCCATGATTATTTTGATTGTGGTTGTTGTTTTTATTTGTTTGGACAGCACTAGCGGCATAAGTTTGTGTTGTCAGCTGTGTATTTTGAGGTTGTGTCCCTTTCAAGGTGATCATGGGACCCATGGTATTATCAACTTTGGCATCGACTACTCCATCATTAGTGACATGTTTGTTTTTGACCCAAAATTTATTCTTGTCAGCTAGAGGAGGATTTGTATTTGTGTGTTTAGGATCATAATTCTGTTTTCCCTCTACAATTAGGGCTTGTTCGACTTGGATGCCACGTTCAAAAAGGTCTGCAAAAGTTGTGCAATAATGAACACACAAACCATTCCTTAATGGACCCAAAAGAGTCTGCACAAACATGTCAACTATTTCCTTTTCAGGTATATCAATGTGGCAGCGACTTGCTAGGCTTCTCCATTTTTGAAAGAATGGTATAAAGGTTTCACCTAAATCCTCTTGTGTGAGTTGACATAAAGTGGTGATAGAGGTGTTTGTCTCAATATTGTATGTGTAATTCTTGATGAACCTCTCAGCAAGTTCTCTCCGTGACTGGATTCCAGGTTGTAAGGTATAGAACCATTCTAGAGTTGGGCCTGCAAGGATTTTAGGAAATATTCGCATTAGATATGTGTGCTCGTGAGCGATGTCTGCACAACTTGTGACAAATTCTCTGATATGATTGATTGGACATTTTTTCCTTTGTACTTGTTAAAGTTTGGAGCCACATACAACCATGAGGAAATGGTGGCATAGACAATGTCATGTCGAATGGATATGGACATAAATCATATGACATTTGTGTCTTTTTGTCGGTGTCTACATATTTTCTTTCCATTTTTGAAGGTCACTTAGTTTTGATAGTATGGTATGCAGCATGGGATCATTAACCGATTGAAGAATTGTGTTTTGCGGAATGTGCAACATGTTTTGATTGTGAATCTGTGACGAGTATGTTGGGATATGTGACCCAACCGTGTTTGTTTGAATCTGAGGTATGTGGAATCCTTGACTCATTTGATGTCCCAAGGTATTCATTTGTTGTGTCATTTGGGTACCTTGTCCATAAGGGGTGTTGAATTGCGATGATATGTGGATATTGTGGTGAGAGCCCAGAATAAAAACACGATGTGTGATTCTGTTAAAGGGGTTGAATGATGTTCCACCATAAGAGTGTGATGAGGATGCCCCTATTGTCATGGATGCAGTGCCAAATGTAAGAATTGGCTATGAAGGTAGCCACCCAAGATCTAGAGGCCTAATAGAAAGCACAAAAGAGAGAGAGATAGAATATGACAAGAATAAACTGTATTCAATGTCAATAATATGAAATGATAGAATGGTACAATAATTACATAGGAGAACCCTTGGTTATATAGCCAAGGTGAGAACATAGGAGGGCATAAGATTATGACAAGTGTCGTAATCTTATGACATGAGACAACAATGAAGAGTTATCACTCCACCTAAAGTGGAAAGGTGATAATGTGATAATCACCACAAAAGTTGGATGACCCACAAAAGGTGGAGAGATAATCACATGATGTGCCCACAAAAGGTGGAAGTGATGTGGTAATGACATGTCAAGTCCACCAAAAGTGGAAAATCTCCAACAACCTCCTATGTGATCCCTAAGTAAACTTAACTAAGGTGTAATCATGACCTAGGACAAGGTACAACACATTTAATTACACCAACACCCCCCCTTAAGTGCAACTTAGGGAGAATGTACACAAAAATAAACAATGCAAGATGGGTCTCGGCTACTAGGCCATGTTAGGTACCCATGTACAAATGCAATGCAATCTCTCATAAAGCAGAGAAAAGGAGAAAACCCAGTGGGACAAAACTCCTCTCCAAAAGAGAGATGAAATACAAAAGCCTATGAACATAGCACGAGAAGGAAAAAACCCCAAGTGAGGAAAAATTCCCCCCCATACAAGAGAAGAAGAGAGACAAGGTAGCCCCCCCTTAATGTACAATGATCACCCATGGAAGATGCTCAGGAAGGAATGAAGAAGCTGCTCCAAAACTATTGAACAACGTTCCTCCCCTTAGGAAGAAACAATACCAAAGGTGTATGAATGAAGTCTCCCCAATCCACAAGTGAAGAAGGAAGAAACCTCAAAATGTAAGAAGTCTCTGAAAGCTGCTCAAATGTCCCTGCGTTGATGCTGAAAGATGCCTTTCCTAAACCATGTGAAGCTGCAATGATGTAGTCACTGCCTGGAACCTATGAGAAACCCTTTGCAACAACACTCTCATCTGCTGAAAAAGACAACTCAAGATCTAGCAAGGATGAAGGTAGAACATACTCCAAAGACATTGTCTCCTCAAAAGAGAAAGTGGCCTCCTCCAACTGCTGTAAACATACATCCACAATCACATCAACCTTGAAAGATTGATCATGTAGAGGAGGGTCAGAGTGTTCCCTTGCAACAACTGAAGAAGAATCACCTTCATCAAAGAGAAGATGTAAGTAATCAAATGTGTCTCTCAAATCTGCAATGTAGGATTCCACAAACAAACTGCCAATGTCTGTCAAGTAGTCATCCCATGAAGCTGTTGCTAGAAGACAAGGTATACACTATTGCACTAAATCACAAGGCACTGAAACTATCAGAACACAAGTATCATCAGGTACATCAGTCAATATAGGATATGGAGTATTAACAATAGGTTCAAGAACCTTAGGAGTAGTGAGCACTCCAAGATTCAAGTAACCATACTCAATCTCCTCAAGTGTGTCCACACTAGGGTGAACTGAATCATCAATAGGAGAAAAATATGAGAAGGTGTAGAACTGAGAACAATCATCAACCTACCCAACTGCAACAAGCGCCCTGCTATGCAAATCCTGAACAATGACAGAATCTGGTGTGAACTCTACACTCTTTCTTGTACCACTATGTATAATCTGATAGATGGAAAGGATGTTTCTTGACAAATTAGGCACACATAGAACGTCATTAAATACTCCACCTTCAACATCAATAGAACCCTTCCCACAAACTGCCAAAGAAGTGTTGTTGGCCATCAAAATGGGTGGTGATGAACAAGAATGAAATGAAGAGTACATATCCTTGGATGAAGTCATATGATGCGAAGCTCCTGAATCAAGGATCCACCTATCTGAATTGGAATCTGCAACTGCAAGAAATGCTTGCCCCTTATGTTTCTCATGTTGAGATGAAGAAGAAGGAGAAGAGCTTCTTGTTGTTGTTGCCATGAGATTTGTTCCTTTTCCCTTAGAAGAAGAGGAAGGAGATGATTCCTTCTCTTGATATGCAGCTGGCAAGTTGATATTATTCTTCTTAAGGATGTGTTTCAACTCATCAATTTGCTTAACATGACAACGATGCTCTTCATGACCAAACTTTTTGCGATATGCACATGTTGGTTGCTCCCTCTTGCTTGAATTATTGTACTTCTTTGAAGAAGATGAAGTTGAGCTTTGTTGTGGAGGAGTAGATTGTTGGTTCTCTCCTTGTGAAGATTGCTTCTGGTTCTTATTGTAACCCTTTCCTCGAGTCCCTTGATTCCCTTGATTAGCCACCAAAGCTTTGGACTTTGAAGACTTGAGAATCCCCATGCTTACCAATTTTGCTTGCTCTAACATCAACATTTTTGTAAAAGCATCAAATGAAGGCATAGTGAAAGAACTACCAACTATCAAGCGATGGGTTTGGAAGCTAGAAACAAATGCTATATATTCTGATGGAAGCTTTCCCAACAAATTGTAGACCAATTGTGCATCCTTCTTATCAATGCCACAATCCTTAAGCTGTGCTCTTAGCTCATTTGCCTTAGTGACATAGTCTTGGATTGTATCAAAATTCTTGGGATCTAACATTGTGAGATCATTGTCAAGCTAATAACCTTTAATCTCATCAACTTGGCCATACAATTGACCAAACTTTTCCCAAGCTTCTTTAATTGTTGTACACTTATCAATTTGAAAGATTAGATCTTTTGATACATATTTCCTTAATGTTCCAAGAACCATAGTATTTTTAGTGAGCCAATCCAAATGAGCAACAGGATTAGCTTGAGGATCAGATGGTGCAACAATAGTTCCATCAATATAATGAGTTAATCATTTTTCCATTAACTTACTCCATGCATCAATTTTCCAAGAAGCATAATTATGTGGAGTTAACAAGGGAAATTTAGGAGAACCCATAGCAGCAAAATGAAATGGAACAAGATAGAGAGAGAGGCACAATCACTCAATACACCCCCCCCAAATTCACTCAATCAAAGAACCCCCCCCCCAAAAAGATGATTTGGCACTTTATAAGTAGTGCGTGTACAATGGCCACTTTATGATTTGCTTGGCTTGAAAATTAGAAGCCAAGCAAAGTGGGCTTCTGATTTTCAATGTTTTACTATAGTCTTAAGTAGGCTACAATAGACTCAAATGACTGATACAAAAGACCAAACTGAGATCTTATCTTTACAAATGCCAAAATAGGACAAAATGACCAAGTGTTGAAAGTACAATTTCTGATCACAATTACGACAAACTAATAGCAACACTATGAAGTTCAGAAAAAATCATGCACTTTCAAAAAAAATAGCACCTGAAAAGGAGTCAGTATGAACCTGAACGAAGCCTCGAAAGTTGCAAAAATGGTGACAATTGAGCAACACCTAAGAGAAATCCAATTTTCTAGAAAATCCATGCACCAAAATCAGAAAATAACTTCACCACTATGATTTACACGAAAAATTAGCCTAAATCAAAAAAAATTGCACCAAAAAAGGCCTCAAAATGACCAAGATATGAGCCTTTGAAGATGAACGACAAAATCAAAAACTCAAATGAAGAGGGGTCTGTAAATTTTCAAAAGTTCTGATGCAGTGCTGATGTCATCATTTCAAGGCATTAAATTTGATGGCCGTTTGACCTTTAGGCACTGCATAGGATTTAATTTGATGGTCATTTAACCGTTACGGTTGTCGTCGCCGCCTGCCGGAATATTCTATTTGCGGGATCTTTGCCAGAATATTCCTAGGGGAATATTTTGCTACCAGAGGAATTGTCAATTTAATTTTCTGTCCACCGGAATTTTGAAAAAAGCCGCCGATTTGGAGTGCCACCGGAAAGTTTTGAACCACTGGTGGAATCTTTAATTGCCGAATTTTTATTAACAGCCGCCAGATTTGAGAGATGGGGCCACAGGGTAGAGAGGGCCCGCCACGCCTACGTGGCACCCTGCATACCCATGGGTACTTCTGTAGAATGGTACACTATGTACCGGGAGTGTCCAGGGTACGCAGAGTACCCTAGTACTCTTATTTTATTTTATTTTATTTTATTTTAAAAAACTTTACAATAAAAATGACTACAAAATAAATGAATTTTTGATTTTTTTGATTTTGAATAATATTTTTTACAAACGAATTTTCCTGAGGAAAAATAATTTTTTTTTAAAAAAAAAAGAAATCGTACCGACTGCGCAGGTTGGCCGTACGGCCGGCCTGCTAAAAATTTTTGCCTCGACGGACAACTTGCTCTGATTTGGATGAATTGGCAGTCGATTTATAGGTTTTTGACCCTTCTGAATGCAATGGCAGTGTCCTTTTTGGCTGAAAATGCTCTGAAATGGCAGCTACCTCTTGGATTTGGTAACCACCTCCAATCTTCAACCCTTTGCAGATTTGGCCTCCGATGTCCAACTGAGACGAAACAAAAGGAAAATCTAACTATCTTGGACACTTCAGATGCAATGGTGAGCTCATATATGATGCAACAAGCTCCCAAAATGCACCTGCAATACAAGGCCAAAAATGGAACCCTCCAAAAATCTCTCCAAAATACTAGCTAAAGGCACTCTAAAAGCTCTAATACCATGTAAGAATTGGCTATGAAGGTAGCCACCCAAGATCTAGAGGCCTAATAGAGAGCACAAAAGAGAGATAGAATATGACAAGAATAAACTGTATTCAATGTCAATAATATGAAATGATAGAATGGTACAATAATTACATAGGAGACCCCTTGGTTATATAGCCAAGGTGAGAACATAGGAGGGCATAAGATTATGACAAGTGTCATAATCTTATGACATGAGACAACAATGAAGAGCTATCACTCCACCTAAAGTGGAAAGGTGATAATGTGATAATCACCACAAAAGGTGGATGACCCATAAAAGGTGGAGAGATAATCATATGATGTGCCCACAAAAGGTGGAAGTGATGTGGTAATGACATGTCAAGTCCACCAAAAGTGGAAAATCTCCAACAACCTCCTATGTGGTCCCTAAGTAAACTTAACTAAGGTGTAATCAGGACCTAGGACAAGGTACAACACATTTAATTACACCAACAAACATAGTATTTGAGGTGGTGGTGCCCATTGATGTAGATGCAAATGTGGCTCCCATCGTTTGGGAATATAATGTGGACATTGTAGGCATAGACTACGTAAAAGTGGCTCCTGTCATTTGTGAAGATATGGTAGTCATTGTAGGAATGGACTGTGTAAATGATCCTCCAACAAATGTTGTAGTAGTTGATGTGGAAGTGTTTTGACTTGTTGTACCACTAGATTCCCCATTGATGGTATTAGAGACAACTTGCGTGGTGGCCCCTATGTTGTTGTTGGAGGTGTTACTCATGTCTTGTTGGGGTGTCATATGTTGTGTTACATTGGTATGTGAGGCATGGCGTATGGAATTAATATCAAAATATTTTGGTAATTTGGCGCCTCTATCTAAGAGCATAGCTAGGTATCTGTCAGAATCATGTAAGACTACGTCTTCTAAAAATGATGCTATGCCAGGGTTTTGGGCTGTGCTATGCACATCTTCCACTATTACTTGTCCACTTGGGTCTCTTTGTATAAACTATTTGAAGAGCAGATTTTGAAAAGACGCTGACATGTTCATGGATGTTGGAGGAGTTATATTGCCAAAAGGATCATCAAAACTCCAGTTGTTGGGGTCTGTGTTGCTCGAATTCTATCCAAAATTGGCCATTTCTTGTTTCTTTTGTTGTAGTCTAGTTTGTACCATCAATAGAAATTGCTCAAATGACTATGAGGATAATGCAAGTGAGACACGAATCTATTTTTTTGTCTTTTTAGAATAAGGGATGATAATGCAAGAAAGTGATGATGACTAAAATGACAAGGTTGACTCAAAGATCACTAATGTAAGATCTAAGATGACAAGTGTTTTTGTATTTTTAGAATAGGTATGCAAGATGCAATCTAGGACTAATGTGACTTGGAAAAGGAAGTACCTAAGCACTCTAAACACAATTGTTTCTTTCTAATTGGAAATACCAATGGACTGAAAAATGACAAGGATGAAAAAGGAAAAGTGAATTTTCCTAACTAGACTAATGAGTTGGAAAACTTCACCAAAAGGACAATGACTAAGAGAATGATGACACAGTCCAAGGGTAATCGAATTTTGAAAGTAATGATTTTGCAAAGTATGACAAGGTTAACCTAATCCAAGATATGCAAGATGACAGCCTATGGTCAAACTAATGTCAAGAGACTATGATTAGGACACCTAAGGTTTGAAATAACAACTGAAAAAATCTATGTCTAAAGTCAAAAATGCAAGATGATGGAAAGGTAATGCAAACTTTGAGCAATTTCAGGATAGTTTCTGACTGACACTTGTTGAGGAAAGTTTATGGAAACAGACTGAAGTTATCTTGATTTAGTTGCTGGTCTGTAACAGAGTTTTAAATGTTGTCAGGCAAATGCATGTTTCCAAGTCACTAATGCGGTGCAATTTCAAATGTGGCGTTACAGAACATGATTGCGTTTTAACATAGGAAGATGTGGCGTTTTGATAATCAAATGCGGTTTGATAGAGCGAATACGTTTTAGAAGTTATCAAATGCAGTTTAAGTATGCGAATGCAGTTTGCAAATGCATCACAGGATGATAACAAATGAATTTTCTAAGCTTGTGTTTCAAAAACTAAAGTGTGGAAAGTTTGACCATTTGTTTTGAGGTGTTGCAATGTTGTTTTGTGTTTTTTTAGTAACCAGAAGACACTTGGCAAGCACAATATTTTCCAAGAAGTGTACAAACACACAAGAGACAAGCACGATCCTAATAGACCAAAATGCCTAGGGTTTGTATACTTGATATAGCTCACTGATATACCCCAGATTAGTGCTAAACACCTTTCCTTCTTGAGAGTAGATAGCTTAGAAGTTTGGTGGCATTGGCTCCCCTCCACAGCTCATTAACATCATTCGAGCACACCAACTTCAAATTCATTGGGTAGTGACATCCCAAGAACTACTATCTCTACTCAAGGGGATCAGTGGTGAGTATCTTTGAGCATGATACTGTACCCTGCACTATACCAAGCAACGGCCAAAAATGGTTGGTCTTTAAAACAAAAGGGATTTAGTATAGGCATTTCGTTCGTAGGGCCTGATCCATGTAGTGAGAGTTCCCTTTCAGATCCATCTCATCAGAACCAGACGTGTGATTCGTGGGATTTCCCCAAGAATCCACTTTTGTACACCGGCTAGAAGTCCCTCGGTGTCAGGGTGCTACCAATCTGAGTCATCTTGGGGTGAGTACTTTTTTCCCACCAAAACAGGCCCAAGTTCTAGAGTTAGTAACTATTTCTTTTGCACCCAGGATCACTCGAAAGTGCAAGGGGATAGGATACTTCAGTTACCAAATCCTGAGGCTTATTAACAGAGAAAAAATGGGTCTAGTTTTCTGATCACTAGGTTTCACCAAGTGAGAGCATACTCACCTACCATTTTGCAAACAAAGTCAAGCAAAGCAGACATGGAGGTTATTTTTATGTGCACCAAAATAAATGTTTGCTAATCTATAAAAAGACAAGCACATTGTTTTTTTATTCCATCTTTGGCATTCGAACCTGCAGACTATACATTATTAGTTTTCTTATGAAGATCTTGGAAACTCGAGTTGTAACCCCCACACATTACAAAAAACTATTAGCAACATGAAAACTCTATGCTAGCTATCATGCAGTAATGAAAAACCAAAAAACTAGAAACTAGAAGACCATAAAACTAGAAACCAGAAACCAGAAACCAGAAACCTAAATGTCAAAAACCAAAGAAATATTTTACTAGGTGAATGCGGCACGACAGATCGAATGCATCGCTATAGTCTTCGAATGCACTTTAACTTTTCGAATGTGGCTTTTTAGTTATCGATTATGGCTTAGCAGAGCGATTGCAGTGTTTGTAACTTCAAATGCATTGTGACACATACGATGCGGCACATGAAAACATGAATGCGTTGATCCGTACTTGTACCTGCAAAATGACAGAACCAAAAAAAATAGTATGGAAAAGAACAAAAAAAAAGAGTGAGGTTCACCAAATGTTTCTATGGAAAAATAGATCATTAGCAGATTAGTGCATAAATATCAAATAATCCAAGAAGTAATGAAGTGCAAAGGAAATAAACATGAAAATAAAAGGAACAATGTTACCAGAAATCTTCATCTTCCATGGCTGACCTCCATTACACCTCTTAGCTTGCAGTAAATAGAGATTCCCTCAGATTTGTGTATGAGCAACTATGACGATGACAAGACTAAAGCAAGTTTTGAAGGATTTAATTAAAAATGACCTCACAAATGGACTGAAAATATGACAATGACCGCAAATGACAATAATAGCCTAAGATGATAAAACTAGCATGAGGTTTTGAAATAAGAACAAAATTTCCATTTTATAGAAAATGCAATTTTGAATGTGTGGCCAGGATGAAAAGATGACAAATACCCTAGAATCAATGGTCAAGATTCCATATGATAATCCCTAATTAGGGTTAGGGAAAAATCCTTAAATGAGAGGTCAAGATGCAATTTGAGAAAATCGCATCGATGGTGGAGAATAAATGAGATAATTAATTAGAATAAATAAAGATATTCAAAAATCAAGAAGATAAAGACTGCCTGATTTGTGAGATTCGAAAAATCAAAGAGATAAGAGTTGAACTGAAAAGCAGATTTGAAAAATCAAGAATTTGCTCAATTACTTGATTTTTGGAAGAATATTATCTTTTTGAATTTAATTAGTTCAAAATGATGATTTTGTGTGACGGTAAATAATCTTTTTCAGATTATTTACTAAGAAAAGTGACAGTTAATAATATGGAATCATTTTAAATATTTCCATTTATTTAAAATGAGAGAAAAGTGATAATTAGCAATTAAATAATTAAAGATAATTATTTAATTTAGAAGATAAGACTCAATAATTAAATAAATAAATTTATTTAATTATGACAATTAGTGACATATTAAATAAATAAATGAAATTCATTTATTTAATAATCAGGAAGAATAAATGAATGAAGGTAATTAAATAAATTAATAAATTTATTTAATTGCAGGAGGACAATAGACTTTTAGTGACGTATTGAATAGATAAATATGATTTATTTATTTAATAATCATGAAGAAAGTAAGAGGGATGAATTAATTAAATAATTATGAATTATTTAATTAATAGTCGAATGTGGACCAAGGACATAATTTAAATGTCATAATTATGCTAGGACAAAAGTGGTAAAAATAGAGCTTGCAAGCCTAGGTCATTTTTTATGTGTCTACAAGTTCTTCAGTAAAGTAGATTGGAAAGGTAGTAGGTTAGAAATGTATACCTGAATCACCAAGGAAGCAGACCATGATTTTGAGAACTTGAGAGTGCAAGACAAGTAAAGTACTTCATAGCCCCACAAAACTATGAAGCTAAAGAATGAAAGAATCTTACAGGCCCGCAGACCTACAAAGAGGTAACCTCCAAGATATTTGACATGAAGGAAGCCCCAAGAAGTAAGCACCTCACAAGCCTATAGAACTGCAAGGAAGGTATCCTCCAAGATCTCTCACATGAAGGAAACCTAGGAAAGTGCCTTACAAACTTGTAGACCTGCAAGGAAGGTGTCTTCCAAGATCTCTCACATAGAGGAAACTCAAAGAAAGCACCTTATAGGCCCTCAAACCTACAAGGAGGCATCTCCCAAGATATCTCACATGAAGGAAGTCGAGAAAGCACCTTACAGACCCACAGAAATGTAAGGAAGGTGTCCTCCAAGATCTCTCACATGAAGGATACCTAGAAAAGTGACTTATAGACCCACAAAGCTATAAGGAATCATCCCCCAAGATCTCTCACATGGAGGAAGCTGAGAAAGTGTCCTATAGACTAGTAGGCCTATATGGAGGTATCCCCCAAGATCTCTCACATGGAGGAAACCTAAAGAAAGTTCCCTACAGAGCTACAGACCTATAGGGGAGTGACCTCCAAGATCTCTCACATGGAGGAAGCTCAAAAGAAGTGCCCTACAAATCTACAGAACTATAGGGAGGTATCCAACAATATCTCTCACATGGAGGAAACCCAAGGAAACAAGATTCCAAAGAGTCAAAAAGTGGCTTCATTGGCAGACCCATAAAGTGACATGTTTACCCATAGATAGAACATGTCAGAAAGTGACCACACATGAAAGTAAGAAAATAGTCATGTAGACTATGAAAGAGTTGGGAAACTTTTGAAGGGGTCCCTTGGGAACCCAACGTAAAGAAGGGGTCCACTCAAGGAATGCACTATTCAAAAGTATGAAAGGGATGTTTCTTTCTCGAATAGATTCATCATCAAGGAATCCTTTTGAAAGATGTTCACTTCATCAAGGAATTTGAAAGGAAGAAGATGCCCCCATGTGAGGGAAAGGTCATGTTGGATGTTGTGGTTATATTGCTGATATTTGGTTTTCATTGATGTCAACACTATTAGCATTGATGTATTGAAGGCTGGATATGTCGAGGATATTGAGAAAATTGTTGAAGAAGTTGCAAGCTGACAGAGGTACAATGAAGTTCATGTAGATGTCTTGCTCAGTATGTTGATGATAACATGTTGTGGACTAAAGGGTTTATTGTTGAGTGTATCTATTTTATCCACCAAATTTTTTAGAGATCTGCATGAAGTTTTGATCATGTTATGAATAGTTGTGTTTTGACAATTTTTTTTGTGGCTTTAGTTAGTGTTCTTGATTGAAGTTGGTATGATTCTAGTAAGTTCAGTTGTTGTGGATGCTTCTCTGATGATTCTTGATGCACATGGATGTTTCTAGATCATTCTCTATCCTTTTTCCATGTTTGCATTGATCAGTGTGCTCATGGTTGGTGATTTTTCCTTTGCGTGTTCATTTTTCATGTTCTTGGCCGACATGGTTGTAACATGTTGTGGATCCTTTGAGATTAAATTTTGAATTTTTGATGCACTCGAGGATATTATTTTAGGTCTTTATTATGTTGTGGCTGATGGTGCTTGATTCACATTAAAAATTCATTTGTAAATTTGGGCTAACATCATGTACATGTTTTATATTTTCATATTTCTTTTGGCCGATGAAGTTGTTGATGAAATACCATGTTGCGGATATATAAGAGTGATTGTTTGTGTGAAGTTGTGTGTGCAAGTAATAGAGGAAGTTCCATAGAAAGTGCAAGTGTGTGAATAGTTTTCAAATCATTCAATTGCAGAGTAGAGTGTGAAGAAGATTGAGCAAAGTGTGAAGGAGTGTTTTTGTGCTTAACCAGAACTGTAATATAGATTTTGTAGAAGCTAATTATTAGTTCAATACCTTACGAATCTAATTTGAATCTTTGTAAGACAATGTGTCTTCTCTGGGAAGTGATCCCTCTTGTATTTGAGCAGTGAGCTCTAGGCAGTGTGCTTGAATGCATGTGCATTCCCATTATTCTTCTTTATACTTTTAACAGGGTATAATATTGTGGACTGACATCCATTGTGGTTTTTCCCCTAACAGGGTTTCCATGTAAAAAAATCTTGGTGTTCTTTTTGTTTCTAATGTGTTGATTGTTTGTGGTTTATTGTTCATTCATCAGATTTGAGATTAAGTTAAGTTAAGTTTGAAAGTCTGTGACAATTGATTTGCCCCCCTCTTAGTTGTCTCTCCTTGTTTTTCCAACAATTGGTATCAGAGAAGGTTCCTCTGAAGAAGCTTAACAGCTTGAGGTGATCTGAGATGGCATCATACAAGAAGGAAAATCCGAGATTTGATAGAAAAAAATACTCTCTGTGGAAGGCTAGAATGGAATGTCATTTGAGATGCATTGGTGAACCCTTCTAGAAGATTACAAAGAACAGATATGTTATTCCTTAGAATGGTCCTTCTACCCCTAATGAGATCAAAGAGGCTGAATATAATATCAGGGCTATAGAAGCATTGTTGAGTGCTCTAATGGATTCAAGATGACAAATGTGATGGATCTGAAGACAACTCATGAGATTTGGATGAAGCTGGAAACTTTGTATGAAGGAGATGCACATGTGAAGGTCGCTAAGCTAGAGAGTTTGAAAGGAAAGTATGAAACTTTGAAGATGGGTGAAGATGAAAATATTTCTTCTTTTATGCAAAGAGTAAATGAGCTTGTGATGGGTATTAGATGTGTCGATGGTACCTTGGATGAACAAGAAATTGTAGCTAAAGTTCTTAGATCATTGCCTCCCTCTTACAAATCGAAGGTTCATGCTATTGAAGAGCTTAGAATAATAACACATGTGACAAGAGATATGATGATTGGTAAACATGCTGCCTTTGAGCTAAGTGAATTTAGTGAATCTATCCCTAAGATTGAATCTACATTTAAGGCCTATGTATCCAGAATAAACAAGCAAATATATGATCTAGGAGAGAGTTCTAGAAATACATTCAAATATGAGGATGAAATGAAATGGATTGAATATGAAGAAAGAGAAGTAGAAGAGCTAGAAGCATTGATTGTGAAAAGAGAAGCCAAAGGACAAGGTAAGTATAAAGGAAAGTTTCCTATTAAATGTTTCTCTTGCAGTAAAATAGGTCATTTTGCTTCAAAGTGTCCTAAAAGAGTTCCTAGGTCTAAACCTAACAAGCCTAGATTTCAACAGAAATGTTATTATGTTGAAGAAGGTGTAATGGATGAAGAATTTGATAAGTAAAATGGAAATGAGGATGAATGGGTGTTCATTGCTATCAATGAGAATGGTCTAGTGGCTATTGAATCTGCTAATGTTGAGAAAGCTCTTGCAGCCCGAATTGAAGAAAATGATGATTGGGTTATTGACAAGGGATGCTCACATCATATGACTGGTGTAGACACCCAAAAATGTCCTCTCACGATACTTTGTCACAACACTACATCATTTAGACACCTTGTAGCATGTTTTTCCCTAAGTACCCAAGTCATCATCTAATTAGTTATATAAATCTTATTTATTTGACTAATTTCATTTATTCCCTTCATATGCATAATCCATCCATTTCACTAATGTTAATTAAATAATTTATACTATTTAATTAATGAAATCATAAATTTAACATTAATTAAATAAATTAAATATTTATTTAATTAATAAAATCTAAAAAGGATATTCTCACTTTCTTTCCAAAATATGAACTCGTGTGTATCTAATTAATTTATTTAATTAGATAATTCATCAATTATCCTTTTCATCTTTTTTCAGGATTTATTTCCTTTAAAATGATAAATCAAAATCTTTCTATCTTTTTAAAATCTTATCTCATCTCATTTTATTTCCTCTTTTGTCAAAAATAAAATCCTTATCGAATCTTATTAAATGTTATCTCCATCCACATCAAGGCTCTATAAATACGGCCTCTCACAATTCATTTAGGGGGTTGATTCTTAAGTATCCTCACTTTGTCAAAATCATTCTTCAGTCTTCCATCTATCTCTATCATTCTCCATTTGTCATTTTCATCAAGTCATTATGTTGTTGAATTGAGCAAACAACATTCCTCCATTATCAATCCTTCAAAATCTTGCATTCTCATGTAGGTGGAGAAGAGCAATGGAGATAAATTGATTTTAGCATGGATTTGGGTTTGCATTTGTTTGTTATTGTGATTTTCATGCTTGCTCGTACTCTATTGTGCTAGTTAGGATTTTATATATTTCTATTTTAGTTTTATATCTGATTTTCTCCTAATTACATTGGTGAACTTGACATGAATCCTTTGATCTAGCTTGTTTTTTGTGGGTTTTATTGACTCTTTGTTGGAGATCTACCATTTTTTTGGACAAAACCCCAAGTGATCATAAGGAGCTATAGTAGCAGAAATATTAGTCATAGATAGCAGATTGGAAAGTGAAAACTTCCAGGTGCACTCATTTAATATTTCTTCTCTTAATCCTTATTTGTAACATATTTGGATTTGGGCTCTTAAAATGAATCTTTTCTTCAATCACACTTCAAAAATAAGGTCTAAAATTAACCATTGTCTTCCATCACATTTTGATTTGGGGATCTAAAAAGAACAATTGCTTCCATTGTGTGCATACACACTTTTCATTTCTAAGGTCAATTAACAATTTTGAGTACGAATCAAATGCGTGTGTGATCACAAACACCTCACTTGGTTTGTTTTTGTCAAACCCTTCATAGGAAGCTTGCTAGGGGATTTCATCACCCCTGGGGACAATCTCAATTGAAGTGTGAATCAAAAGACATGCTTGTTTGGGAGTTAAAATCTTGTCACTCTTGGCTAAGCCCCAAAGAAATTTATACCTTTGGGAAGTGAAGGTGAAGGGTGGGCTACCCCTTTCTCCCAGTTGTGTGGTAGGATTTTTCTTTTAAATCATTCCTTAGTCAAACTTGTTTAGACTAGCTTGAGAACTGATTGGCCATACCCCACTTGACTAGTCATAGGGCTTGTTGATGTGTCTTCCATGTGTGCTTGTTTAATAATCATCATTACATTCTTCAAATTTCAAAATTCAAACTTGCTTATGTGTCTTGCGTGAGTGATTTATGTGTGTACATGTGTGATCATTCATTTAAAAAATTTCAAATCAAGCTAAACACCAAACACATAAAGACAAGACACACTACATGCTCTTCCAACACATTCATATCCAATCAATTTCATCCTAATCACCCTTCTTAGCCACATACTATCCATCAAGTCATCCAATATTTTCATTCCACACCATATCCTAATCATCATTTCTTTAATCAAGTCAACATCTTTTTACACCATGCCAACATTAGAAGACCTAGCATCCCAACTTCAAAACCTCCCTCAAATTCTTCACCAAATACGCTAACCCCTAGACCAGCAAACCATACAAAGCCTTCAAACCCTCTTCCAAAAGTTTCAACAAATTAAATCACCTCAAATCCAACACCTCCTAGCTCAAGCTAATCATTTCATTTCCACTTGTCAAATTCAACAACCACAACATCATCCCCTATCCATTCATTATCAACCAATTCCACCTCAACCTTATGTGTCATCCCCTTCTACCTCATACCAATCTAATCCATCCACTTCTTCATATGTCAATGCCACATCAACTAATCAAGACACATCACAACAAACACGTGAAATTAAGTTCTACCTTGCAACAAGTCCAAACTTCGTCATGTTCTAATGCAACCATTCACAAGGGGAATAATAACCTAGGTCATACGCCCTATAAATTTATCCTACCACCATCCAATCTAATGCCTATCCCTAATTCACCATGTCCTAGTCCTAATCCATTGGCCTCTCTACCTTTTGACCCATCAAACTCTTCATTCAACCCATCATCATCTAATCCTCCATCAAATCCACACACTAAATTCAAACATTTCAAAGGTAAACCTATGGTATTACCTAAAACCACCCATCCACCTACAAAGGATGTGACCCAAGGGCTACAAGAAAGGAATCAATTATCGCCATGTCATTCAATGCATATACTTGAACATACAAAAGAGTCCTCAAACATCATGATAGGGAGGGGTTGGATGGAACTCTCATTGTTCCATGCTCTGAGTCCTTGCCTTGAGAACTCCTAAGTGATCTCTTTCACCCTAACCTATAGGTCCTATCCCAGATATAGAACCCCTAGTCTTACTGGCCAACCCCACTATCACTTCTTTTCTTCTCACCAAGCCAACCTTGGTGCCTTGTCATTATCTCACCCTTGACCTTTCTTCTTCTCTAAAGGCCAACCTTTCTCAGCATTCAATTAGACACTTGCATGGGTGTGAGAATGTTTAAAAAACTTTTAGGTAACCTGTTTAGGGTTCTCCTTCAACCACAAGACCCCAACTCTCCATTGCTTCCACAAAAAACTTTCCTAGGGTTAGAAAGGCTACAAGCCTAAAGCCCCAATTAGGTCTCTTTGACAGAGAAAACTATAAATTTCTCCTAAACTCTCCAAATGACTAGAGTTCTTCCTTTGGGGTTTGTGATCCTCATACCTACACCTTAAATATTTTTGGGGTTTTGAGCCTGTACAGGCCGTACACTACCTATTCACAAAATTTGCCTAAAATCTAGGGTTTGTAAGCCTTTCTTGACTGTTTTTGGACTATCAAAGATTTCTCACACCAAAAAAGTTGTTGGAACCTTCTCATTCACATAGAAGTAGGGTAAGACACCTGCCTTCCTTCTCCAAGAAGAAATCCTTCAAAATCCAATGACCCCTGCAAGATATACAAACTGTTTCTCTTGATTTCCCTAGCCGAACTCTTCTTAGCTCGCCTAGGGCATCAAAATGCTAGCACTTCCTGCAACCACACAACTCCTAGATTCTAACATATGTACAAGCATGGAGTTAGGGAACATTTCCCAAAAGGCTGTACAAATTGTATGATGGGAACGTGCTCTAAGCCTCCATTTAGTCAAAACTGCCTGGAAAAGACCAATAACAAGTTATTTTTAAAACAATTACAAACAATAATGAAAATTGAATTCACAAACCTAACAAATTAACCAAAAAGATTGTAAATAATGTATACTACATCCTCCAACTCTGACAGAAGAAAAACTAATCCATTAAAACACTGTTCTTGAGTAGAAAACAGAAAAAGAACACGCAAAATGTTGTTTCTCTTTGATTTTGCAAATCACAGTCTGTACAATCCAACTTACAACCTTTCACAAAGGTCGAGGAAACCTTTTTAAAATTCCTTCCAAATAGTTATTTGCTCCTTTTTTCATCTTGGCCGCCTAGAACTCCCATAAGGCAATATTTTGCAAAAATTGCAAAAATTGCTCTAACATCAAAAACTTGTCCTAAGACAAAAAGTTATTAAATCATCCACAATGGTCAACATGACCCTTATTTGGAAACATAAAAAACATCTAAAATTTCAAGAAGGAAAACAACAAAACCATCAATTCACTGTTGGGTTCCTTGGTGTTGCCTAGGTGCTCCTGCACCATTCTCCCCCTCTTTGCACAAAAATCAAGAAATGGAAGGAGAGATCAAAGACATATCAATGCCTTGCTTCTTAAAATCTGCTTCTTCAACCTAGGTAGCCTCAGATTTAGGCTTGTTCTTCCATTTGACAAGATGTTCCATGTATACCTTGTGCCTTGTGAACTTTTTCACTGTTGACTCCAAGATTTTCTCTGCTTGTAGCTTGTCTGGAGTTGGTATAGTCATGTTGCTGACATCCTTGAATAACTCCCTGCTATTCTAATCCATGTCAGTGACTGTCCCCTTATACTTGATCAGATCAGCCACATTAAACATTGGAGATATGCCTAGGTCTACTGGTAATTCTATCTTGTAAGAATTCTTTCCATACTTGGCTAACACCTTGAATGGCCCTACTCTTTTCATCTGTATTTTGGTTGACCCTCCCTTCTACAACCTTGACTTATTAAGGTGGACCATAACATAGTCCCCTACTAGAAATTGCACATCTTTCCTTGACATATCTACCTTCTCTTTTATTTTTTGTGTAGCCTCTGTGATTGTCTTCTTGACCTGCTCTTGAATCTCCTTCATGGTCTGACTGAAGTCTTTTGCATGTCCACTCCTATTCTCCCTAGATCCAAAGTCTCTGAGTTCACAAATGCCTTTTGGGTACATCCCATACACAAATTCAAATGGACTTTTCCCTGTAGTTCTATTGAAATTTTCATTATAAGCATACTCAGCTTGTGAGATCACCATATCCCATGTTTGTCCATACTCCTTGGTTAAACACCTTAAAGGATTACCTAACACTATGTTAATCAGCTCTGTTTGTCCATCGGTCTGAGGATGGTAAGCAGATCCAAATGACAGATTGGTACCTAATCTACTCCATAGAGTCTTCCAAAAATGACTCATAAACTTCACATCTCTGTCAGAAACAATGCTTAGAGGTAAGCCATGGATTCTTACTATCTCCCTGAAGAAAAGATGAGTAGTGTAGCTAGCATCATGTGTAGTCTTGCAAGGGATAAAGTGACTCATCTTGCTAAACCTGTCTACTACCACATAAACACTATCAAACCTTGCCTTAGTCTTGGGGAGTCCTACCACAAAATCCCTACTAACACACTCCCATGGTCTATTGGGAATGAGTAAAGGTTGATATAAACCTGCATTGCTTGCTCCCCCTTTTGCTTTCATGCAAACTACACACTGCTCCACATATTTTCTAACATCTCTTGCCAACTTAGGCCAGTAATAAAACCTTTGTACTAATTCCAATGTTTTTTTGATACCAAAATGACCACTAAGATTGCCATTATGCTTCTCTTGAATCAGATTTTCCCTCATAGACACTCTTGGTACACATAACTGATTCCTTTAAATAACAGTCCATTTTGCAACGTATACTCAGAATATTGGCTATGAAAATGATTCTCAAAATTAGAACATACCTTGTAAGCCTCAGAGAAGTCTTCATCTCCACCATAGAGGTCTTTGAAACTCTCTAACCCAATGCTCTTCAGCTGTATCTCCTACACTGTCAACAATCTCCTACTTAATGCATCTGCTACTTTGTTTTGTTGTCCCTTCTTGTGCTTGATAGTGAATGTGAAGGCTTGGATGTATTCCATCCATTTCAAATGCCTATTACTTAGCTTTTCTTGGGTTTTGATATAAGTAAGTTCCTGGTTATTAGTAAAAGCCACAAACTCTTTGGGTAAAAGATAATGCCTCCACTTCCTAAGGGACTGCACTAAAGCATATAACTCTAGATCATAGGTAGAATACTTTTTCTTTGCTTCATTGAGATTTTCACTAAAGAAGGCCACAAGCCTACCTTCTTGACTAAGTACTCCTCCTATTGCTACTCCACTTGCATCACACTCAACAGTGAACAACTTATCAAAACTAGGCAATAATAGAATAGGTTGAGTTGCCACTTCTTGTTTCAGTTTCTCAAACCCTTTATCAGCCTCTTGAGTCCACTTAAACCTTGTTTTCAGACCACCTTTGATAGTATCTAGGACTAGTGCACATATGCCACTAAAATTCCTTATGAATTTCCTATAAAATTGAGCCAAACCATGAAAACTTCTTACCTTTGTTGCTATGGTTGGTGTGGGCCAGTTTAGGATAGCTTCTAATTTGCTTGGATCCATCTTCAATGTTCCTTGGGATACTACAAACCCCAAATACACAAGTTCTTTCTTGAAGAACTCACACTTCTCTAGATTGATTGCCAAATTCTCTTCTTGCAACCTTTTAAGAACCATCTCCACATGCTTCAAATGTTCTTCTCCTATCTTGCTAAAGATGAGTATATCATCAAGATACACTACCACAAAGATCCCTGTAAAGTCCTTGAGTACTTCATTCATGAGTCTCATGAATATGCTAGGGGCATTAGAAAGGCCAAATGGCATCACTTTCCACTCATATAACCCATCATTTGTCTTAAATGTTGTCTTCCATTCATCACCCTCCTTGATTCTGATTTGATGATACCCGCTCTTGAGATCCAACTTGGTGAAGTATTGTGCACCTCCAAGACAATCCATCAAGTCTTCAATTCTAGGAATAGGAAACCTATACCTAATTGTAATCCTATTTATTCCTCTAGAATCAGTACATAACCTCCACTTACCACCTTTTTTAGTTGCTAACACCACTAGTATTACACATGGGCTGATACTCTTTTGAATCAAGCCTTGATCCAACAACTCCTTCACTTGTCTAGCCACCTCAAGATTTTGATTTGGTGTAAGCTTATATGTTGCTTTGTTAGGCAATGAAGCCCCTAGTATGAAGTCTATTTGATGACTTATAGCTCTCTTTAGAGGTAGAATTGCAGGTGTACCATCACTGACAATGTCCTTATACTTTTCAAGCAACTTCTGGACTATTTTTGGTATGACTATTTTCTCAGCCTTTTCTTCATCTTTTGACTGCATTAGGATCACATATCCTTCATTCCCTTGGTGTAGGTCCTTAAGGAACTCCTTACCACTGCTCAACATGATGTTAGGTACCTTTGACTATCCTTCATCTTCTTCTAATAGTGACTGCAACTTGAAAGTCCTCCCATCCTTCTTAAATGCAATGGTATTCTCTTTCCCATCATAAATAGCACTTTTGTCATATTGCCATGGCCTATCCAGTAGTAGATGGCATGCATCCATGGGTAGTACATCACAAACCAACTTATCTTTATATCCTCCAATGGAAAATTCCACCGTTACTTGCTCATTAACTAAAACACTCTACCCTTTGTTTATCCATGTGACCTTGTAGGGGTTAGTGTGGGGTTTTGTTTCCAATTTCAACTTCTTTACTGCCTCGTCAAAGATGATATTATCTATAGACCCTGACTCCACTATAACCTTGCATACTTTTCCCAATATTTTGCACCTTACTCTAAAAAGAGCTCTTCTTTGTTTAGGTTCTTCCCTAACAGGTTGTCTAATCAAAACCCTATTGAACATTAGATTCTCCCCCACTTCTGATTCAATGTGACTAACCTCAGGTGACTTGGCACTCATGGTGTCCTCTTGTGCATAAGCCACTCTCTTTTCATTGCTTGATGAAGATGCTTTCTCCGGGCACCTATAAGCTGGATGTCCCATTTGATTACAATGATAACACTTCATGTGGAAAAGTAAGAGTTGCTTCTACCTGCTCCTCTTCCTCTATTTGAACCTCCTCGTGGTCCTCTACCTCTGCTACATCCTCTTATTGAAGATGTTTCTCCTCCATGCTCTGTGAGCTTAGAATCTCCTTGATTCTTTTGGTCACTGCCTCTTCCTTGGTATCCACCATGCTGTCCCCTTTGATCTCTGCCTTTACCTCTACCCTTAGAGGCCTAATCCTACTTCTTTTTACTCCTTTCTTCAATCTTTAATGCCAATTGATAACATTGGTGCACTGTTTTGGGGCTTAAGAGAGCCATCTCCTCTTGTATGTTCCATTTCAAACCATTGAGATACCTTTCCACCTTAATACTTTCATCCTCTGTGATATTGGACCTCATACAAAGCTTTTGAAACTCTTCAGTGTAAGTGTTTACATCTTGGTATTTATGCCTTAGACTTTGCCTCTTCTTGTGTAGTTGAATCTCATAGTCATCTGGCATGTAGGCTTCTTTCACCTTGGAAACCATTCCTTTCCAAGTAGACATAGGCTGCTTGCCTTCCTTCTCTCTCTCTTTCTGAATGAATTTCCACCATGTCAGGGCTGATCCTCTCAATCTTGATTTAGCAACCTTCACCTTTTGTGCTTCAATGGCTCCATCACATTCAAAATGGTTTTCCATACCTTCTATCCAATCCATAACTAAATCAGCCTCCATCTTTCCACTAAACACTGATACTCCTTCAAGTGCTTTTCCACTCAAAGCCTTCAATTCTTTCAAAAAAGGATCCTCCTTAAAAATAGGATCAGGTTCAGGGACTTTGTCTTCCTCTGCAACCTCTTCTTCCTTTGGCATTCTTTCATCAAACCGTAGGACATTCAATGCTTGCTCAAGTTTGTCTAACTTCTCCTTCAATGCCCTATTGTCTTCCTCTGTCTCTTCAAGTCTCTTTGCCAACTCAACATTTGTCACCATGATGTTTGAACCACTAGACTCTGTCTCTGACATGAAAAACAATCCCAAATCTTTTGCTTGCTCTAATACCAATCTGATAGGGAGGGGTTGGATGGAACTCTCACTATTCCATGCTCTGAGTCCTTGCCTTGAGAACTCCTAAGTGATCTCTTTCACCTTGAACTATAGGTCCTATCCTAAATATAGAACCCCTAGTCTTACTGGCCAACCCCACTATCACTTCTTTTCTTCTCACCAAGCCAACCTTGGTGCCTTGTCATTATCTCACCCTTGACCTTTCTTCTTCTCTAAAGGCCAACATTTCTCAGCATTCAATTAGACACTTGCAGGCGTGTGAGAATGTTTAAACATCTTGTAGGTAACTTGTTTATGGTTCTCCTTCAACCACAAGACCCCAACTCTCCATTACTTCCACCAAAACCTTTCCTAGGGTTAGAAAGGCTACAAGCCTAGAGCCCCAATTAGGCCTCTTTGACAGAGAAAATTATAAATTTCTCCTAAACTCTCCAAATGACTAGAGTTCTTCCTTTGGGGTTTGTGATCCTCATACCTACACCTTAAATATTTTTGGGGTTTTGAGCCTGTACAGGCCGTACACTGCCCATTCACAAAATTTGCCTAAAATCTAGGGTTTGTAAGCCTTTCTTGACTATTTTTGGACTGTCAAGGATTTCTCACACCAAAAAAATTGTTGGAACCTTGTCATTCACATAGGTAAGACACTTTCCTTCCTTCTCCAAGAAGAAATCCTTCAAAATCCAATGACCCCTGCAAGATATACAAACTATTTCTCTTGATCTCCCTAGCCAGACTCTTCTTAGCTCGCCTAGGGCATCAAAATGCTAGCACTTCCTACAACCAAACAACTCCTAGATTCTAACATATGTACAAGCATGGAGTTAGGGAAAATTTCCCAAAAGGTTGTACAAATTGTATGATGGGAACGTGCTCTAAGCCTCCATTTAGTCAAAATTGCTTGGAAAAGACCAATAACAGGTTGTTTTAAAAACAATTCCAAACAATAATGAAAATTGAATTCACAAACCTAACAAATTAACCAAAAAATCTTGTAAATAACCTATATTACATCCTCCAACTCTAATAGAAGCAAAACTAATCCATTAAAACACTGTTCTTGAGCAAAAAACAAAAAAAGAACACGCAAAATGTTGTTTCTCTTTGATTTTGCAAATCACAGTATGTACAATCCAACTTCCAACCTTTCACAAAGGTTGAGGAAATCTTTTTAAAATTCCTTCCAAATAGTTATTTGCTCCTTTTTTCATCTTGGCTACCTAGAACTCCCATAAGGCAATATTTTGCAAAAATTGCAAAAATTGCTCTAACATCAAAAACTTGTCCTAAGACAAAAAGTTATTAAATCATCCACAATGGTCAACATGAACCTATTTGGAAACATAAAAAAAATATAAAATTTCAAGAAGGAAAACAACAAAACCATCAATTCACTGTTGGGTTCCTTGGTGTTGCCTAGGTGCTCCTACACCACATCATGCCA
Source organism: Sequoia sempervirens (assembly GCA_007258455.2). Taxonomy (NCBI): domain Eukaryota; kingdom Viridiplantae; phylum Streptophyta; class Pinopsida; order Cupressales; family Cupressaceae; genus Sequoia; species Sequoia sempervirens. The sequence goes on from VDFB02270651.1 coordinate 815,378,297, forward strand.
AGTCCTTCAAGCCAACCATGTCATCCACAACCCCTTAAGAAAATTCAAGAGTCATCCCCTTACACTTCCATTCAAGCAAGCCAAGATTTATGTCAAGATCATTTCCTAAGCATGAGGAAACATTAACCTCTCATTCTAATCAAGATCTAGGCCCATCTAATGATCCGACTCATAAAATACTTGGTCCTATTTATGATCAAGCTCTCCTCTATGATCTTACCTATGATCAAGAAGGACATGATGATCCTCTTAGCCAACTTTATACATTCCATATTCAAGAGACTATCACTTCACCTATCCATGAGCAAGAAACCTCCATTGCTCCTATCCACCCCCTAACTAGCCCTATCCATCATCCATCAACATCCACTTCCCTTGATGAGACATATGCCTCCCAATCACACATATAAGATCAAAGAAATACATTGGATCTAAGTGAACACAATGCTAATAAAGATCCTAATGATCCTCCATCACCCACTATCAACCATGTTGCAAGTCCTCCATCATATCCTATTGGTCTTTCCACCCTCATTCATGAATTTTCCTCCTTAGAACAAGAAGAAACCATTATCTTCCCTTGCTTCATTTTCTCCATCCAATAAGGAACTCATGTCTAGTGTTTCACCTACACCTGGTCCCATTGTGCATTACAAACTCCAAAATATGAACCACCAAGGTAAGGGTCTAGACCTTCCTGAACAAGGTATTTTGGGGCCCATCCATGCCAAAGTCCCTGCATGCTCTTATGGCCTTGGACATATACCTCAAGGACACCAATCTCAAGATGTTGGTATTTTCTCCATGCATCCTAAGTCCACTTTCCATCATAAATCTTATCATACACCTAAAAAATATGTTTCCATCCCTCCTCCATCATCATACAAATGTCAAAAGCATTTGACCATACACCTTCTACCATCCAATTTTCTAGCATTACTTCCAACTACTAATATCCCTCCATCTACTTTACCACCATTAATCCCAACACCTAATATCCCTACCATACAATCCTCTTATCCATTTATCCATAAATACCCTAACATTCCTAATCATGACCACCAAATGCACATATTGTCTAAACATAAAGCTTCCACTCATTCCACCAAACCCAAGGGATTCCAAAATAAAAATTTGGATGCCTCTACACAAAGTAAAAAATTCTAAAGGTCCTAATGCCTTATCATACAATTTCAAAATGTCAAATCCAAGTACATCTAAAAATATATATAAACCCATACCTCCAAAAGAAAATTTGAAAAATAAAATGGTTTGGGTACCTAAGCAAAAACAAATCAAGTCAAACAAGGTATCCACATCACAAAAATCCCAACCATCCACTTCCACCCCACATTATCATTCCATTCAAAAGTCTCAAATTCCTAAAACCCACAAGCAAAATAAAATTCATAAAAATACTAAGTCTATGTGGGTACCAAAAGCACTACATCCACCACCTCCTAAGCAAACATCTTCATTGCTTCCTACACCCCATCCACTAAAAATATTCAAAGTTTATCACAGTGTGTGCAACCATTGGTCATGGTTCCCTTCCATTTCACAAAAATTCCACATACCTCCATCTCCTCACCCTTCACTCATTATCCTACATATCTCCCCCACCACCTTCCTTTGGTCCATGCTTTTGGCTAAGCCTCCCCATTCATCTTTTTCATAAGTACCATATAATCCCTATCATCTTCCCTACATAATCCATATGATAATCCACTATTTTTCTCCATAATCTACATCATAATCCATCTCTTACCCACTCCATTTCTCTTTCATGTCATCCCTTACCAACATCTATGAGCATATTTGACATGGTTCAGGAAATGCCATCCATCTAGCGGGACTATCACCTTTCATCGAACTAGACACTTGAGTCCCTCCTATCCATATTTCCCTTCTCATATCCAAAAAGTCAAAGTTAAAAAAAAAAAGAGAAATCCCTTCGTCCAATGGTGAAAACCTAGTAAACAGGCACCCTGGATAAGTACCATGATGAAAACCTGGCAAACAGGTGTCATGTGTAGGTTGATCTTCTATGTCACTTACACTTGGGGGAACAATGTCTTATATATCCAACCTATCATTTTCATGTCATATCATTTACATCCTACCTACCATCTTAGCCATTATATGTACCTATCATATTGATTCCACTTATCCACCCTTCTCCTTTTGATCTTGATGAAGATATAGGGGAAAAAAGTTGAAACATGTTCTGGGTATCTCTTGAAATACCTCATCCTATCTAAACCAATCATATCATTATCCTATTTTCATACATTTTGTCTAGAAAAATCCTAAGTCTTGTACCTAGAATGGGGGATGTTATTTCTATGCGACATAGTCTTTGGAGATCACATCCTTGCTCTCTTATGATGCATACATCCATACTATCCATCCATCTATCATGAGACTTTTATCCCTTATCCCATCACCCACCCTTGCACCTAGACTTGGTTTTCCCCTTGTAATTGGTATCTAGCACAAAGGCTACTCAAATTTTCATCCTTTGACACCTCAAAACATTTCAAAAATCCAAAAAGCAAAAAAAAAGTCACAATATCCCCAAAATACAAAAAAAAAAGAAAAAGGGTCCTAGAAAATGACAAAAAAACCAAATATCCATAAAAAAAATCCAAGCAATAAAATCAAACCAAATCACTTCTTCCAATCGATTCTTCTATTCAATTCATCACATCCCATCATCCAATCAAATTATCATATCATTCAAAACCATTTCATCCAATCAACTCAATCGAATCAATCCAAGCAATAATCCAAATGCAAATCAATCCTTAATCCATACCAATCAAGTCGATCAATCTTGTCAAAGTATCCAGTCACATCCTTTGGTCTTGATCTTGATCTTGTTGTAAACCCAATCAATCAATCAATTATCATCATCCTTGTGTTGATCTAGGGATATGTCATTCCCCGCAATGACAACACTATCATCATTAATCAATCCATCAATCAATGGTTTACAACTTGACATGGGCAATACCTTGTTTCTTTTTGTATCATTTGTGCATGCTTGCTCGCTTGCTTGTGTGTGTTATCATTTTTATCTTGCATTTGCATCAAGTCCAAATTATTCTAGCTAATATTCATATCTTGTGTCTAGACAAGGTTGTATTACATTGGGGCATGAGACACATTGACACCTTGGTCCTTATACCTTGGTGCATAATGTCTAGTGCTATATAAAACATCATGGTTGCTCACCTTCATTGTAGCATAGTGCATCCTTTCATCTCCTTCATCCACTTCCTATCTTTCATCATTCATCTTGTCCCTCCTTATCATTTCATTTCGAGAGACTACTCATGTTTTTCCAACTTGCCTATCCTCTCGAGGGGGCATCATCATAGCCTTACATCATCATTCCATCATCATCCTATCTTTCTATCATCATCCATTTTCCTCTATCCATACCTTAGCTTCTTTGAAATGATTTTACTCGACACAAATCTCATCATCTCAAACATCATCTCAAAGAGGGGAAAAATGTAGACACCCAAAAATATCCTCTCACAATACTTTGTCACAACACTACATCATTTAGACACCTTGTAACATGTTTTTCCCTAGGTACCCATGTCATCATCTAATTAGTTAAATAAATCTTATTTATTTGACTAATTTCATTTATTCCCTTCATATGCATAATCCATCCATTTCGCTAATGTTAATTAAAGAATTTATATTATTTAATTAATGAAATAATAAATTTAACATTAATTAAATAAATAAAATATTTATTTAATTAATAAAATCTAAAAAGGATATTCTCACTTTCTTTTCAAAATATGAACTCGTGTGTATCTAATTAGTTTATTTAATTAGACAATTCATCAATTATCCTTCTCATCTTTTTTCAGGATTTATTTCCTTTAAAATGATAAATCAAAATCTTTCTATCCTTTTAAAATCTTATCTTATCTCATTGTATTTCCTCTTTTGTCAAAAATCAAATCCTTATCAAATCTTATTAAATCTTATCTCCGTCCACATCAAGGCTCTATAAATACAACCTCTCACAATTCATTTAGGGGGTTGATTCTTAAGTATCCTCACTCTATCAAAATCATTCTTCAATCTCCCATCTGTCTCTATCATTCTCCATTTGTCATTTTCATCAAGTCGTTATGCTGCTGAATTGAGCAAACAACATTCCTCCATTATCAATCCTTCAAAATATCGCATTCTTATGTAGGTGGATAAGAGAAATGGAGATAAATTGAGTTTAGCGTGGATTTGGGTTTGCATTCATTTGTTATTGTGATTTTCATGCTTGCTCGTACTCTATTGTGCTAGTTAGGATTTTATATATTTCTATTTTAGTTTTATATCTGATTTTCTCCTAATTACAACTGGTGAAAAAAAGAAAATTTGTAAGTGTAGAGAAATATGATGGTGGGATTGTAAGGTTTGGAGATTACAATGCTAGTGTGTTTTGTGGTAGAGGATCTATTTGTCTTAGTGGTAAGCATAACATTGATGATGTCCTTTATGTTGAAGGCTTGAAGCATAATCTATTGAGTGTTGGACAGATGGTGGACAAGGGTTATAATCTTCAGTTCAAAGATGGAAAATGCAAGATACTTGGAAGTTATGGAAATGTAATTGCTTCATGTACAAAGGCAAGAGGTAATATCTTTCACCCGAGTGCTACTAGTGAAAGTTGTTTAATTTCTCAAGTAGATGAAAGATGGTTATCACACAGAAGGTTGTATCATGTGAATTTTGATAACATTGTCAAGGTAAGCTCCACTCAGATAGTAAGAGATCTACCTAATCTAGTGAAGCCTACTAACACCATATGCAAGGAATGTTAGATGGAAAATTAGACTAGAGTTTCTTTTCAGAGAAAACAACATCATTCTAATGGAGTTACTAAAGTTGGTGCATATTGATATGTGCGGTCCCTCCAAAGTCAGAAGTCTACAAGGAGAAAGTTACTTTATGTTTCTTATTGATGATTACTCTAGGATGATATGGGTTGCTTTCTTAAGAGAAAAATGTGAAGCATTAGAGAAGTTAAAAAGTTTCAAAACTATGGAAGAGAATGAGACAGGTTTGAAGATCAAATGCTTAAGATCAAATAGAGGAGGTGAGTTCAATTCTTTCTATGAAGAACATGGAATCAAGAGATAGTTATCTACTCCCTAGACCCCTCAATAGAATGGAGTTGTAGAGAGAAAGAATAGAACAATTCTGGATGTTACTAGAACAATGATGTTGGAAGTAAATGTGGCTCACATCTATTGGAGAGAAACTATAAGCACTACTATGTACACTCTTAACCAGGTAAATGTCAATGGTATTTCTGGTAAGACTCCTTCTGAGTTGTGGTTTGGTTATCAACCTACTGTTAAATATTTCAAGATCTTTGGAAGCAAGTGTTACATCAAGAGAGATGAAGACATAGGAAAGTTTGATGCAAGGAGTGACAAAGGAATCTTTCTAGGCTACTCTATTAAAAGAAAGGCCTACCAGTGCTATAATAGAAGATTGAAGTAAATGGTTGAAAGTGCTAATGTCAGAGTTGATGAGGAATCTGCTAGATCATCTAGATAATGTGGATATGACTCAGATGACCAGCATGATAGTACAGATAAAGGGAAGAATGCTCAGTCACAGAATCAAGTTCAAATTGTTTCGGTGAATCAAGAAGGTCAAGAATGAGAGACTAGTGGAAGTGCAAAAGAGAGAACAAAAGAACTAGAAGTTTAGAAAAATCCTAAAGTTTTGAGGTTTGTAAAGCTAAATCATTCTGAAGATAAATTATAGGAGATAAAAACAAAGGTGTGCAGATAAGAAGAAGAATTGCATAAGAGTATTGTCTGATTTCCAAGATTGAGCCTGGCAATGTCAATGAAGCTTGTAGAGATGAACATTGGATGGAAGCAATGAAGGAAGAGTTGATGCAGATAGATAAAAATAATACATGGATTCTTGTTCCCAGACCTAAAGATAAAAATGTGATTGGAACCAAATGGGTCTTTCAGAATAAGCTGAAAGAACAAGGTGAAGTGGTTCAGAACTAGGCAAGACTAGTATGTAAAGGGTATTCATAGATGGAAGGTATAAATTTTGAAGAAACCTTTGCCCCTATTGCTAGAATTGAATTTTTAAGATTATTTCTTGCTTATGCTACTTATAAGAACTACAAATTATACCAAATGGATGTGAAGTCAACTTTTCTGAATGGTGAGCTAGAAGAAGAGGTGTATGTTAAGCAGTCAAATGGATTTAAACTAACTAATAAGGAAGACATGGTTTGCCGATTGAAGAAAGATTTGTATGGAATAAAGCAAGCCCCTAGAGCCTGGTATGCTAGACTGGATAAATACTTGTTGAAGCTTGGATTCAATAAATGTACCACTGACAACAATTTTTACTTTAAGATGGATCATGATAAAGAGTTGATTATTGAAGTCTTTGTTGATGATATTATTTTTGGAGGTGATGATGAATTATGTATGAAGTTCTTTGATTAAATGAAAAGTGAATTTTAAACGGCCATGATTGGAGAAATGAAGTTCTTTTTGGGATTGCGAGTCACTCAGTTAGATAATGAAATTTTTATATCTTAGTCCAAATATGTGAGAGAGTTACTAAATAAGTTTGGCATGGAAGACTCAAAGCCTATTGGTACACCCATGGTAACTAGATGAAAGTTAACACAAAATGATGATTCTCCTAAGGAAAATCAAACAAGATACAAATCAATCATTAGCACATTTCTCTACTTAACTCAGACCAGACCAGACCAGACATCATGAATGTTGTATGTATGGTTGCTAGATATAGAGCTAATCAGAAAGAATCTCATGTGACTGTTGTAAAGAGAAATTTCAAATGCCTGAAAGGAACAATTGATTTTGGGATTTGGTACCCTAAAGATGATGATCTTACCTTGAGTGCCTATATTGATGCAAATTGGGCAGGAGATGTAGATGATGGGAAAAGTAATAGTGGTGGTCCCTTCTTCCTAGGGAAGAAGTTTGTGTCTTGGCTAAGTAAAAAGCATAATTCCATTTCCTTATCTATTGCTGAGGCGAAATATATTGCTGCTGCAAATAATTGTACTCAAGTGTTGTGGATGAAACAAATGCTGAAGGATATCAGAGTAGTATATGATGAGCCCATTTCCATATATTGTGAGAACTCCAGTGCAATAAACATTTTGAAGAATCTGATGCTACACTCTAATACCAAGCATATATCAATCAAGTTTCAATTTTTGAGGGAGAAAGTGAGTGAGAAAGAAGTCAAATTTTCATAAGTGCCTACCAAGGAACAGATTGTAGACATTTTCACCAAGTTGTTGCCAAAGGATACTTTTGAGTATCTTAGAGGAATTCTAGGGGTCATTACCCCTCTTGATAAGAACAAGTGATGCATTTACTTGCATCAATTCGTGTACTTCATAGCTATATCCTGATCCAGATTAATGTTTTCATGGCTACTACTCAGGGAGAGTAGTCAGATGTGTGGCTATGTGGTTCAAAGCTTGTATGTGGGAAGATAATGTTTATCTTTTCCATTGATATCAAAGGGAGAGAAGAGTAATGTGAAAAATAGTATGAGAAAAAGAGTTATGTGGAAGAAAAGAGTCAAAATCTAAGGGGGGGTAATTGTTGATTGAGAGTTGTGTTGATGGTTTTTTTCAAATCATGTGTTGCCATCAATTCCAAAGGGGGAGATTGTTGGATGTTGTGGTTGTGTTTCTGATATGTGGTTGTCATTGATGTCAACACTATTAGCATTGATGTATTGAAGGCTAGATATGTCGAGGATATTGAGAAAATTGTTGAAGAAGAAGTTGCAAGTTGACAAAGGTATAGTGAAGTTTATTGTTGAGTGTATCTAGTTTATCCACCGAAAGTTTCAGAGATCCACATGAAGTTTTGATCGTGTTATGAACAGTTGTGTTCTGATAGTTTTTTTGTGGCTTTAGTTAGTGTTCCTAATTGAAGTTGGTGTGATTCTAGTAAGTTTAGTTGCTATGGATTCTTCTCTAATGATTCTTGATGCTCGTGGATGTTTCTTGATTGTGCTCTATCCTTATTGCATGTTTGTGTTTATCTGTATGGTCATGGTTAGTGATTTTTCCTTTGTGTGTTTATTTTTTCATGTTCTTGGCCAACATGGTGGTTGTAACGTGTTGTGGATCCTTGAATATTAAATTTTGAATGTTTGGCATGCTCAAGGATATCATTTTAGGTATTTATTATGTTGTGGCCGATGGTGTTTGATTCACATTGAAAATTCATTTGTAAATTTGGGCCGACATCTTTTACATGTTTTATATTTTCATAGTTTTTTTGGTCGACGAAGTTGTTGATGAAATCCCATGTTGTAGATATATAAGAGTGATTGTTTGTGTGAATTTGTGTGTGCAAGAAAGAGATGAAGTTCTAGAGAAAGTGCAAGTGTGCGAATAGTGTTCAAATCATTCAATTGCATAGAAGAGTGTGAAGAAGATTGAGCGAAGTGTGAAGGAGTGTTTCTGTGCCTAATCAAAACTGTAATTAAGCTTTTGTAGAAGCTAATTTATTAGTTCAATACCTTGCGGATCTAATCCAAATCTTTGTAAGACTGTGTGTCTTCTTTGGGCAATGAGCTCTAGGCAGTGTTCCTGAATGCATGTGCATTCCCATTATTCTTCATTATACTTTTAATAGGGTATAATATTGTAGACTGAAATCCACCATGGTTTTTCCCCTAACATGGTTTCCACGTAAAAAATCTTGGTGTTCTTTGTCTTTCTAATGTGTTGATTATTTGTGGTTTATTTTTCATTCATTAGATCTAAGATTAAGTTAAGTTTTGAAATTCTATGACAACTGATTCACCACCCCTCTTAGTTGTATGCCCTTTTTTTTCCAATAGGTCAAATTTTCTCCCACCTTAGAGGAACGTTCTCAAGCTCTTTCTTTATGAACCTGTGATGAAGGAAACACCTTCTGTTAGGGTTTCAAGTTGAGAATGTGATTCTTGAAAAGAAGTTTGCAAAGATTCTCGAGAAAAGGTTCATTGGTGACAAATGCATTTTTTGAAAATCAAAGTGTTATAGAAGTGGCATTGTCACACATGAGAGGGACAACTCAAGCAAAGAAGAGAGAAAGATAAAGGAAAAGCTAAAAGAAAGCATTATGAACAAAGGCCATAGGGGTATCCTAATATTTCAGGGTCAGAAATGCTCATAAATATATATAAGTATAATAATAGTATATAAAATGAACTATCATCATCCCCCTAGTATATTAGACCATGTGAAGAATGCATGAGAAGAAAAATTAAAATAAAATAAAATGGGTCAACATTGAAGGGAAGCCTAAATCCCCCAATGCTTTGCATCATCCCCAATTTATTGAAAATTAAGTCACAAACATGGAAGAATGATGAAACAAATAGAAGAAGGTTTATGACACAAAAACCATGCCTGTATCAAAGCACCAACAAGGGTGAAAAGGGTCATCTAGGCACACATAGCACAATCACAAGGGAACACATCAAAACAAACACACATCTATTCTAAATATAAAGAAGAGGCCTCCCCCTAACATTGATCGACCAAGAGGTCATTCAATTCCCACCCTATATCATCATAGGGGGAAGGAGGATGAGCCTTCAGTGGAGGAATGTTAAGAGGAGGAGTTTTCATCCCTCTCGTAACAAGGGCTAAGGAAGAGGGCCCTGCAAGTTCCTCTCCACTAAGCTCTTGTGGAGCTAAGGTTAGTGATTTTGCAAAGATCACTGACAAGGCTAGAACCTCGTCCAGAGAGTTAAACATGCACTTATAGGAATTCCATGTTTTACCTCAACGTACGGAGAGGGTTGCACCTGAGATTCACTGCTACCCTCGCTGAATGATTCAGGAGCAGTGAAGAACTCAGGGGAAGCCAAGAATAGTGTTTCCACTTGGACAAAACAAGTCAGTGTAAGACATTCAAAGAAGATGGAATCCTTTTGCCTCCTCCATTACTGGAAGGACCACTCTCTACCTTCTACTTCATCAAGGGATGTGAGCCCCCCACAGATGAGGCAAGAGTTTTGGAGGAAGAGGAGGAAGAGAAAGCCGCAGTAGATACCATCAAAGTGTTCATCATTTCTATGGGTTTTGATAAAGGTGAGACATCTAGAAGGGACATCAATAGAGGTGGCTCCACTGAAGGAGAAATGAACACCTACACCTTTTTAGGGACAGGCACATTCATACTCACAACAAAAGCTAGAAGCGATACAAAGCTAGATTGAATGGAAGCAAAGGGGAGGAGAGAGGAGGATGCAACAGGAGGCCCTAATACAAGGGCAGTCATCTCCATTTCCTTCCTTTGTAAGGCAGCCTAATCAGCCATGAGAACCTTTCACCAGCACTTGCACTCACGTACAAGGTGATTTCTATGACTCTTTGAACCAAAGGCTAGAGGCTGCGAAGGAACAAAAGACTCCTGCTCGGCCATGGGAGTGTCCACTACAGCCATTTCTGGTGGAGGAACAAACTCCAAAATGGGAGCAAAAGGAATAGGTTGAGAAGCAACAGGGGGAGTTGACTCAAGCACCTTAGTAATGGGACTTTTCCCATTTATTGCTTTGGGAGTAGGAGTAGTAGGAGGCTGGAAAGGTTGAGATATAGAGGATTCTCCACAGGGACCTTCTCCTCTACCATACAAATAGTACCAGGGTCAAGGTGGTTTAGTAGGGAGGTCCAATATCCTGATCTTGTGTCTACACCAAGGAGGAATCATCAGACTTAATGGGTAAAATCCAAGCTTGCTCATCTAATACTCCTCCCAAGAAAGGGGAGAAAACGAGTTAGCCTGAGAGGAGACAAGCTTCTCCTTCCCTTTTTGGGAAGATGAGGTAGCTAGATGTTGTGCTATTGGAAGAGCCAATTTTGGTTGTACCTTGTCCCTAGTCATATACTTCACATAATTTTTGTAAAGTAGGTCCGTTATTGGAGGAAGCAGACCAATCGGAGCAGGACAAAAATGGTCTAATGAATATCTCCCATGGGATACTAGAGCCTAGTATCTAATGTCATGCACTACGTGCACAACACCTTCATGGAAGAAATTTAGTCATTTATGAATAAGAGAGGCTATTCCATTCATGGAAGCTAGCCAAGGTATGCTTAGCTTAATCCTAAATAGATCTGACTCTAGGATGACATCGAAAACCATGTCAACAACCCTAGGAGCAACTAGGACAGACAAAATTATCTAGCCATATGGCTTTAGACAAAGACCATCATGTGTACGGATGGTGTATTTTGTTTTATCATACTCTTTTCTATGCAGTGAGTTAAGCCACAACGTCTCTTCTATAATAACATTCACTCGACTCATGGGGTCTACTAAGACTGTTGTCACAATGTTTACATTGAGGCAAGCAAAAATATAGAGGTGAGAGTGCTTGTTATTTAAGGTCAAGTCATGCAATGTGAATGTCATGTCTGAGGATCTAGGCACAGGTTGTGCGGTAGAAGTAATTGTGACCAAGTTAACATAGGCCTTAGGATGAGTGATAGAATCAGTTGGATTAACAATCATGTTAGAAAAATGCGACGAAAACGGGTTCATGTATATTTGTAATTCACTATTCACTTTTGCCACTAATTTATTCATATTTTGTTTACTTCCATCGAGGCAAATAGTACTATCCTTAATGTAGTTCTGTATCTCATGACATTGGTGCATACAATGTTTGGTATCATGTCCATTAACTCGATGGTACTGACAATAGGTATTTGGGTTTAAGGTTCTACAAGGTGATGATTTTATCCTTCAATAATTTTTGCAAGATAGAATAAGATTATGCTAACTTTGTGAACTTTCAATTGCATTTGAGGCCGTTGTCATCTGCAACAACTACTACATTTCCAACAACCTTTCCTTTCCCAGAGATCAATACGATGGACTTTCCTTTAGAACAGGAGTGCGAGGAGGATCCCCCAAACTAAACTACCATCTGTTGATACTCTTGTAGGGCTGCACACAAATGCAAGAAAGAAGGATATTTCATAAGGGAAAACTTTGCCTTCCAAGGCCTTTGCAAGTTCCCCATGAATACCTTCTACATGTCAGAATTGGGCAATGGATATGAGATTTGTGAGAAGAGCACTTGATCTCGTGTTATGAAATCGGTAATTTTTTCATTATCACCTTGTTTGCATCAGACGAGATCCAAAAAGGTCATCTTCAGCCCAATGTTAGCTTGGAATTGTCTTAAGAATTGTTTTACAAGTTGGTGAAATGATAAAATGGAATTATTAGGTAAGAAATAGTACCATTCGAGTGTCGTATCCTTGAGAGATCAAGGAAATATTTTTTCCATCAATGCGTCATGATGGAAGAAATTTGTCCACATGGCATTAAAAGTGGACACTTGCATTTTGGGTCCCCTTTGTCACCATATTTTTTTAATTTAGGAATATCCATTCCTTGAGGGAAGGGAGTGTTCAAAATTATTATCAACAATGGGCTATGTCGAAAGAAGGGTTGGAAGATAGGCTAGATAGAGGCTTGGGAGAGACTCGCCAACTGGCTCTACATCTTAACCATATTCTATAGAAGATTGTTTAGAATAGGGTCATGAGAAGATATAGGGCTAGAGGAACCCCTCCAAAAAAACCACTAGAGCCACCACTAGACCCACTGGTGTGACCACTATCAAAACCACTACCGAAGCCATTGCCACTAGTAGGACCTCTGACAGAGCCACCTCTGCTTCCAAAGCCACCAACATGACCTCCATCAAAACCGTTTCCACCAACACCACCCTCATTGTCGAAGCCACTGCTACTACCAAAGGCCCCACTTCTCATCTTGCCAAAACCTCCATTGGTAGAGGTGACAGGAGGGGCGAAGCTAAAATCCAAGGGGATCTTGTTCACTTTGATAGTTTCAGATCTCTCAAAGGTAGAGGGAATGCTGATCAAGGGTACAACATTAGCCATGTACAAAGACATTGGAGGCATCAACATTCCCAGCTGTCTCTCATGATATTCAAAAGTGACTCCTTGTACAATGTTAGGATTGTTTGGAGGAGTACATGCATTAGTCAGAATAGAGAGACTAGCCAAGAGTTCTATGTCTGTTCAGTCTTTTCCCACCATATACTTTAGTTTGCTGATAACTTGGGTGGCCCTAGCCAACATCGGGTCTCTTTCCAAGTGATGTTCCAAGTCACCCAACCCTTTGTTGAGGGTAGAGACATATTCTGAAGAAATGTGAACAACCTCATGCTCGTCAACTGATAATGGTGTGGGAGATGCAGGAGGAGTGGGGACATGTTTGGTCTTGTCAGAGAATCCTACCTTTCTCCTTGACAACTGCTCCTATGAGGTGACACCAATGGCAGATCCAACAAAAAGGAATGTAGTGAAACTAGTAGTTATCTTTGTCCTCTCCATCAGAAGGTTTCGTACACTTCTCCTAACAATATACCCTAATGTTGTGGACTAGGTTGTGATTCTCATAAACCTTGACAACACTCAGAGGCACAACGATCTTAAGGTATAAGGGAAAAGCCTCAACACCAAAAATTAGAAGACATCAGTTCATGTTGGGTTCACCAAAAATGTAAGAGAGGGGTACCAACCACATTCAAGGCCCCAGGTCATGGAGATCCAAGAGTGGAAGGCTTCCCTAACTTACCTCACTCTAAAGGGGTGTTTTGAAATGAGGGATGAGAATGATGAGGAAAATAAAGTCCTTTAATCACTCTACAGAGTCAAAATCCAAAATGGGGCTAAGTGAGCCAATTTTTGAGTTCAACACTGTGCCTTAGGTAGCTCTCTAGCTGAGGACAAAAGCCTGGTTTTGGGATGATAGTGTGATATGCTAGAATCTTTTAGGTGCACTGGTGTTCGTACAACTAGAGGACCGAAAATACAGTGGGAATTGCTAGAAAATGAGCTAACAGCCTAGCTAGTGATTTTGAAGAGAACAAAACAAAACTATAAGGTAAGAGAAGTACAAATGAATATGATAAGTTTGATATATTAAAGCTAGGGTGACAAAGATGATCTCACAAAAGAGCCTGTTCAACAGCTAGCTCCAAATGTATGTCCACCTACACACAAGAAAGAGGAAAATTGTTAGGGGATTGAATAGGGGTTTGCCTTAGTCAAACCCCCATTTTGGTGTTTCCACCTCCATAGATAGCTAAGATAGCAATGGTAGAGAAAAGTATGATAAAGAAGAAAAGAAAGTAGAGGACACAATAAACACTACAAAATGGTAATGTGCTACTCAACCAAATCGTATAGAAGATGAGTGAAAATGCTTACCACCTCCACCAAGAGGTCACTAGCTAATGGAGGAGAAAAAGAGGACTCAAGCCCCTATTGCAATGGTTTGTTCCACACTTTCTCTATGAATTTGATGGCATGTTGTTGTTGTTGTTGTTGTTGCTATGGAGTGACAAAGTGTTGCTTGAAGGCTTAGAATGCTTGAGAATGCAAGAAGGATTGTGTAGAAGAGAATGGAATAGAGTGAGAATTAATGAATTTGAAGTAAGAATGAGGAAGAATAAGGCATCTTCAGGGTTGGTTGGTCAAAGAGGGATGTTATGAACCGACCCAAATGGGAAGTGTAAGCTTCTGATAGCTTTAGATGCAAGAATCTATCAAGGATTTTTGTGCACCACATGGACATCTGTGGACCACACAAACATCCTTGTTAGTTATTCTTCTATTGAGACACAAGACAAATGCCAAGTGGAACAAAGGCAACAGGCTGATGTGGAATTTTACCTTCGGATTTGATTTTCTAAGGTGAGGAAGTGTAAAAGGGGAATTTGTGCAAGGGGTGCAAATTCCTTCCTACACAACTACTTCAAAAGATGTCTATGATGCATAATCACTGTAAGAATTAAGAATCGCGATCATTGCTTTCTCTTGTGTAGGAATATCAAGAGTGGGAGACTCATGTTTTGGATGAAAAACATCTATGTTTCCATCTAGAAGAAGCATCTTAGGAGTGATTTTGGTGACAAATTTGGAGTTTAAAATGGTTTGGAAGATGTCCCTTAGTTCTTGGTGAAACGCTGGGGATATGGGTTCTTGATCTTGACTCGATTCAGAGTAACTTTCATTATCATTAGGAGCCTCTTCTTGACATTATCCTTGGGTGGTTGATGCATCATTGATAAAAGACTCTTCACAAAATTTGGTAGATATGGGTGCAACAAAAGATATTTCTGGCTCATTTGGAATTTCTTCAACTTTCCCAATTATTGAGTCATATGTGGGAAAGATATTACAATTTGATATCCACTTGATGTCATTATGGTATAAAATACTGCTAAACATTTTTTATGGTTTTGGATTTTTTTTCAAAACAATATATTGATGCATGTGTTATTCCTCATGTTGTGATGAATAAATATGTCCCACCCTGGTATCATGGGTATTGTTTACAATTTTTGAAGTTGATGCCTTTCCTAAATCTTTTGCTTTTGTATGGTCAGGCATAGGGTTTGTGTAAATTTTCAAATTTTCATTCCCAAATTTTTGATCGACATGAATGTCTCCTTGTTTGATAAGATCTTGTATTAGATGTTTTATTCTAAAACAATTTTGTGTGTTATGACCTTTGTATTAGTGAAATTCACAAAAATGATCCTCTACAGCTGTGAGGTTTGACTCGTGGCTCTTGATAGTTTGAAAATATGGAGTGTGATAAGGTTAGACTGTATCAATTACTTAAACAAATCCTCCATAAGTTCCCGTAAGGGAATGAATTTTTTCCTAGGAGTACTATTTTCTCTTTGTTGTCCATGTTGAGTGTTTGTAGCATTGATCATTGGCTTGTTGTTTGACGATGACGTGTATAGTTATTGTGTGTTTATGGTTTGGGTGTTTTCTTGTCTAGGAGCAGACAAGGCCACCTTTGCATCAATAACACCATCACTATTAACATTCTTGTTCTTGGCCCAATAGCAGGGCTTGTCATTAAAACTAGTGGATAGGTGGTTGTCTTTATACACTTATGTGTTTCCCTATCAGATTAGGGCTCTCTCGATGTTAAAGGATGTAGGGATAATCTCATCATAAGAGGTAATGAATTGTATTTTTAAGTGGAATGATAGATTTGAATCAACATTTACTATGATAATGCCCACTTGTTGTTCATTGGGAAGTGGCCACTTGCTTTTACTAGCTCTTTGCCTCCATTGTTGCAAGAAATTGGTGAAAGATTCTCCTTTTTTTTGTTTGAGAGTATACAACTCTTCTAAGCTTACACCCATGTCAATATTGAAGGAGAAGTGATCTATGAATTTTTCAATCATTTCTTGGAAAATTTTGATGCTTGGAGGCAATTGAGAAAACTAATCCATGGCAGGACTTGTTAAACTTCGTGGGAAGAGGTGCATTAGGTAGGAATATTATAGGCCACCTCCATGCACATGACATTGAATTCCTTGACATTGTCCACATGATTTCCTCTCCCTTTGTATTTATCAAATTTGGGGACATCAAATCTGGACAGAAAAGGTACCATTGCAATGTTTTGATCGAATGGATAAGGACAGGTTTTTTTTTGTATGGGGCTTCTTCATCTTTCCCATTTGGAAATCTTGCATTTCTTGTGATAACACCTTAAGTTGTGATGCTACATCATCTTGTGGGTTTGGTGGAGGAACATATGTTGCATAATGCAAGATGGTGGATGAAGTGTATGTGGGATTTTGATATGATGAGGTGTTGTATGATGTGTATGGTGGTGTGGGATAAGGTGATGATGGTGTAGGTGTATATGTTCCTAACATGTTTGGGTTGATGAATGTTTTGTTGAGAGTTATAGTATAGACCCTATTGTTGGTGGTGTTGTGTGATCAGTTTTTGTTGTTGGGCATATTGTTGAGCAAGCAATGCTTGTTGTTGGGCTTGTTATTGAGATTGTTGCACGACTAAGGTGGCTTGATGGGCTTGATGTTGTTGTTGTGCTACTAAGGCTTGTTGTTGTTGTTGTGCTGCTAAGATTGCTTGATGGGATTGATGTTGTTGTTGTCCTGCTAAGGATTGTTGTTGGGCTTGTTGTTGTTACTGTGCGACTAAGGCTGCATGATGGGATTGATGTTGTTGTCATGTTGTTAAGGCTTGTTGTTGTTTTTGTGCGATTAAGGTTTCTTGATGGGCTTGTTGTTGTTGCATTTCTTGTTGGTAGGTGTGTTGTGCATACTATAAAGCTAAGGCATGTGCTTGCAATGTAGGATCATTTGATTCTAGGACATATGTAATGGTTTTGGGTGTTGATGTTTTGCCTGGGTTGCAGGTTCCCTTGGTTTAAAATTCCTTGTAGGATAGTGGATTAAGGTGGAGGAATGTAAGTTTAAGGTCCCATTTTATTTTACATGATGAGAGGGACCGGGGGAAAGATGATGATGGCACCATTGGGTATTGTGGTGGTAATGGCACATTCGAATCTTGTAACTGATTGAAAGGGTTCCCTTGACTAATGTTTTGGGGATTTCCTTATGTTTGGGATGTGATCAAGGTATTACCTTGGTTGATGGGATTCATGAAAAATGGATTGTTGTGACTTGGATTGATGATAGATGGGGTTGATGTGGATGGTGGATTGATTTGAGGAGTTTTAGTAACCACTTGTTTTGATGTGTCAATGGGATTTTTGTAACCACTTGTCAAGGGTTCACTTTGCGTGAGATTGTTAACTTTCCCTTTTTTTCCTACTTGAGGCACTTGCTTCACATTACCTTGTGTAACATTAGGCACACTTGGGGTATTTGTGGTGATGGATGAAGAAGGTTGCACTTGAAATGTTGAGGTTTTTGTGGCTTCATTGAATGTAAGTGTTTTGCTAAATTTTGGTTTCCAACTTGTGTTTTTGGGAAGGTTTGTGTCTAATGGAATGGTTGTGTTGTGAATACCCATAATTCTGTTTGTTCTTAAACATGAAGTAAGACCAAGGTTGGTTCCCAGCCTAGTTGCAAGACTAGATGTTAAGGGTTGACTTAGCACAAGGGATGGAGTTGGTTGAATCATAGATGAATTTGAGCCTTGTGTCAATGATTATGCAACAAAAGATGGGAAAATTGGAGCCACATTTTCTAAGGCTTGATGTTCCATGATTTCTTCCTTAGTAAGTCTAAATGGATTGTTCGTGACATCTTATATCTCATATGGCCTTGATGGTGATGAAGGTTGCTATGATGGGGTAACATGACTTCATTGATCAAATTCCAGAGGATTAGAATCACTTGAGGTACAAATGTGACTTTAGTTTTCTCCATGATTCTCTTGTATTGTGATCTTGTCGTTACCATAAATAGTGGGTTACCTATGGAAGAGTTGTGTCAACTGAGATTAATAATGTTTGAACTCTTTAGTTGACTCAAATCTTGGTAGAAGGGACACTCTAAGTCTTTTTGGAGAAATGATGATAATGGGAGATGAAAAGGTGACTAATGTGGAGAGTGATCTTTGTAAATGTTTTTGGATGATACTTTTGACTTAGAAGGTTTGATGTTTTGATGTTTGGATAAAGGATGTTAATGAACTTGTGAATCTTTAAGGTAGACTTGTGACCTTCAAGATAAACTAGTCCACAGGATAGAAAACTTAACCAAATGCATGTAAAAGGATTCATTTCGCATACAAAGTAGCTAAGTTAGGGTTTGGGTTGATTGATGTTCAAGTCCAAAAGTGCTGGCGTGTTTGAAAATTTTGCAAATTTTGGTGAAGTGAAATTTGGATTTTGATGAAGGGGTGGATGAAATGTTTGACCCAATGTTGACCTAAAGTGAACCTTTGTTTGATAAGACCAAGGTAGTGAGAAACATGCTATACCTCTAAAGTGATCAAACCCTAAGGACTCAATGACTTTGGTAAAATAGTACTCAAATGATATTGGAAATAAGACCAAATGATTTTGACAATAGAATTTGGACTCGATATTTTGCAATTTTTTCCTTATATGATAGTGGGTGTAAGGTTTGGTTGTTCCACTACAGCGATCGGATGCCAAATGGTCATGTTGGATTCAATTTTTCAAGTTATCTTTCTTAATTGAATTTATTTTACCACAAACACTTGTCTTGATTTAGTTTCAAACTAAATGTCTATGTCAAAACATCATAAATTTCACAATGTCCATTTGTGAAAATCATAAGGTTTAAGACATAGTTGCTTATGTTAACTTTGTAAAATATGGATTGAGATGTAATTCAAGATATCTAGAAATCTCTAAGGACAGAAATCCTTAGGACAAGCATTAATATCAAGGCTTTTTCAAAAGGTATCCATATTTAGACCAAAGGGTTTGAAATTTTGAGGAAGATTGTGAATGTTTGTTTGTAATGTTTTGGAACCAAGCAAAGTATTAAAATGAATCACAAGCATTTACCATCCCAGGTTCAAAAGATACTACTTGCTAAATCCCCACTTTGATTTTTCCAAACACTAAGACAATGCAAACGACTAGAGATTTGGTGACACTGGCTCCCCTTCATGGCACACACTTCTCAGGACCACCAAATCTCAAATCCTAAAGATCCTAAGATCCTAAATAATTTTTTGTTTCAACAATAATAGTACAAATGTGGGGCGACTTAAGAATGACCGTTCCTGCGCCAACAAGCATGAAGGTTTTTGGCGTCTAAACAATGGTTTTTAGTAAGGGATTTCGTTCAAGGTGGCCATACAAATGACAAGATTAGCTCAAGGTTATTTCAACCAAGAGGCATCCAAGACTCTTCCTAAGAAGATATTTTGACATATCACATGGATACTAAGGGTGACACTTGTCAGTATGACACATCCACACTTGTTGTTTATGAATTTCATCACAAACACATTTTTATATAACAACTTGAAAGAGATTGGCTTTCACTCATTACCATTTGGGTCATTCCCTTCTTTTGAAGTGGGGAGGTAGGCCCTCTAAAGATTAAAAAACAACAAGGAAGTACATTTGTAGTTTGATCATCCCAGTTTGCATGAAACAAGGAGAGAACACACACCACACCTTTTCCCTACACTAGCAAGGGGTTCATTTTTAAACCAAATCAAAAGATGTGGGTGATTATACAAAATGTTAAGGAATGTTTTTTATTCTCAAGATCATTGAGTGGGGCAAGAGAAGTGCATACGCTTTTAGTAACAAAAGTGTAAATCACAAAGCATATCAAACACTTGTTAATTTTAACCCCTAAAGCTAAGATGACTTCATTTTATGCACCAAACGAAATTTTAAGTTGCCTTGTTCAATTTTAAGCTCAAAATAAAATGATGAAATGAGGGTTCAATTTTAACTAATTTGAGCTTTCATTTTTAAAACCAATTGAAAGCTAGTGTGGTCCTAAAGCGTGAAATAAAAAAGCATGATAGATGGGTTATAATTGCCCCAAAAGAGTCGAAAAACTTGTTACAATTATAGTTCAAATGATAATTGTATGCTTCATTTCTTCAAGTTGTATTGTCCAAACTTGAAAAGTCTAGTTAGTCTAGAAACCAAAAAAAGAAGTTAGATACATGTTAGAAATCAAATGAAATAAAAAATTTAAAGTACATTGGAGGTATTTTCCACAATGTGTCAAATTATGATATTGCTCGTAAAACTACACGGTTGAATCCTGATAGCAATACCATAATTTAAAGTAAATGTCAAAATTTAAAGAAAATATGAGGTTGTTTGGTTCAATTTTATCCAACTTTGAAAACTAATTCATTTTATCCTTTCAAGTGTTTGAGAAACATTTTGAGAAAATTAGATTACAACAAAAACTTGAGATAATGACAAATTTCTCAAATCTTGATCAATTTTGAAATCGTAAAATGTTTTGAAAAACTAAACATGAGATATTCAAAACCCAACAACCTTTCTACAAGATTAGTCATATAGAATTCATTAAAAATTAAGGAAAATCATGCATTTTAGAGATTAAACCCATAATTAAAAAAAAACAGCAAAATTAATGATGGAAAGAAACTTGAGATAATTACAACTTTCTCAAATCTTGATCAATTCTTAAATTGTAAATTTTTTTGCAAAACTAAACATGAGATCTTCAAAACCAAACAACCTTTTTGTAAGATTAATCATAGAGAATTCATTAAAAATTAAGGAAAATCATGCATTTAATAGATTAAACCCAAAATTTCACCAAAAACACACAAAACATTAAAGTTTTCCCTCCATCTAGCACCAAAATGTGACCAATGACATTAGTATAGGTTAACTACACCCGATCCATATGAATTTGAGGCATATTTAACCCACTAAGCATCAATCACAATAAGATAATTCATTGTAAACAAAGACAAAGAAGCCATTAAAAACTAACATTATAAATCATGAAAGCTTGAAAAACCTCTAACATAAGACATTGAAACTTATCCTATTTGGGGAGTAGTGCCGCTTGATGTTGAATAGCAACCCTTTCCCAATCCCTTGGATAATGGGCTTGTTTTAATCAGTTTTATTAAAAGAAACTGATGAAACCATTGATATATGTGTATGAAAACATGATCTAAAGCTAAATGAATATGATGCAAGCTATTTTAACATGATTTATGCTAAGATGATCGATATGGGTGTATGCAAATCTAATCTAAATCTATGTAAGCTTCAAAAGAATATAATCTTAATTAACAAATAACCTAAATGTATGTATCTATGTTATCATGGAAGCCATGGATGAAATCTAAGCTAATATGTAAGTAAATAAAGCTAAAATGATGTTAGATGTGAGTGCAAGTGAAAATGAATTTAAAAACATAAGTTTGTTGTTAAAAGATGGATCCATTTGTCTCCAAATAGTGACCTATTTATAGGAGAGCAAATGAGAAATGGAGGGTTGAGATCAAAAAGTCTAATCAATGGTCAAGGATGGAAGAAGTGGGAGGCATGGATCATGGATTCTCATCAATGCTAACAATTTTTTTTCCCTCTACCTTGTATTGAAAAAATGAATATATGATTATGGAAGCATATGCATTTCCAACTTAAAAAAAATAAAATAAAATAACTTTGTTAAAAGTATATTTAAAATAGTGATCTATGCATCAATAATGTGTATGAAATTTATATTGAATGTAAATATGAAGTTGATTATGAAGTTGTGGTTTTTTCAAAAAAATAAATTATTTCATTTCAAAAATTATGTAGTAGTTGTATGAATCTTTGTTAAAAAAAAAAACTATAGTATTTTGGTTTCAAAAAGTAGACCTATTGTATTATATGAGTTATATGTTTAAAACTTGAATGCAAGATCCTCATGGAGTCAAAATCTATTAAATCTATACCAATGAAGATTTTCATAAACTAATAATAAATTTTTTAAAAAAATCTATATATTTTTATTAAATTTGAGTTGATTGAAAATATTCAAAAATGAGAAATTTAAGAAAATATTTATAAAAAAAATTGTTTGAAGGGAATGCTGCCCTAAAGGGGCTACAACATCCTTAGGGCACGACCCTGTGGCAAGATGCAACCACCACAAGGGCAGCCATGTGGTGGGCGCAACCCCCACAGGCCCTGTCATACCTTGAGGGGGTCACATACCCTATCTATCCAGGGTTTAAAAAAAGAAAGACAAAAAAAATTATCAGCAAAAACTCTCAATATTTCACCATTAACAAAGAAATAAAATGGTTGTATTATTATTTTTATTGAATCAATACAATTAATACAATAAGGAGGTAGTGAAGGTTGTTGAAAGAGAGATAAAAGTTACATAATGAACCAGGCTAACATCCAAAAATACTATCTCTTAACACAGCCACAAGGCCTCCAAAATAAAAACAATGCATAACAGAACAAACAACTAAACAATTGTTGAAACTATTTTGAACAAAATACATCATTTGTATGGCACTGCAAAATTTTCCAAGAGAATAAACAACTTTCAAAATTTAAATTTAAACAATTTCAGAAGTTATTTTGAATAAAATACATCATTTGTATGGATTTGCAAAATCTACCCTTTCTAATTAAGTGTTCTTTGTCACAATTCATTGTGTATTATTAATCTATTTAGATCAATTTTACCAATTGTAGAAAGAGATAGAAGATTGTAGAAGAATGAGACAAGGAGATAGAAGTGACACAAAATATATGTGGAGAAACCCTTTTGGGAAAAAAATCCACCAAAATCAATAGTTCTTGTATTATTTAACTTTAGAACAAGATTACAATAATATTGTATCAATCCTTGATTGATATGCTTCATTTCCTTCAACAATTCTTCTTCACAACCTACAATAAACTCTCATGGAACTCTCATACACTTGCTGCAATTAATTGACAATATATGAGCATGTAGATTCATAAGAGTTGTAAAAAACAAGAGCATAAAGCTTCTCACAAAAATCTATGCCTAGATTGGGCAAGTAGAGTTCCATAATGTAATATGAAGTCAAACCGAAGTCTTCCTCAATTTAGGTGCCCCAAATTGAACACTTAACTAAAATTTGGTCAAGAAAATATCTTGTAAACTTCACCTCAAAGTTGGCACCCAAGAATGGGCCTAGTTGACTGAGCCTTGTAAATATCTTCTCATGCAAAAGGTGTTAACTAAAAGATGCCAACTTGGGCGCCCAAGGTGGTCCCAAGTCAATCTTACTTAACTAAAACATATCTCTCTACCAATTCATGCAAACATTATGCATGATTGATCATCCCCAATTAACTAAAAGTATCCACCTATTATCTGTCATGCAACTGAATTCATTAGTAATGCAACTCAAGTCAACTAGCATTCAACTCAAAATAACTACATGCAACTGAAGATAACTGAACCATAACTAAATTGAACTGAACTAAACTGAACTAAACTAAATGAAACTGAACTAAACTAAACTGAACTAATATTGAACTAATACATAACTAATAGTGCCACTCCAATCATGTAAATATCAATCCCTAATTTTTAGGATCAAAACATGCATTACTGAAGTGTTATCAATCCTCTAAATAGTTTACTGAAACAAGGTGGGTTCCACCTTCCATGTGGGCGCCCCATGTGCTCATATCTTGTAGGAGCTCTTCTTGGACATCCCCACATTTTCCTATCATTTAAGAATAATCACAAATTTCAACTTACATGTTCATTTCATTTGAATTTAATCTCTTTCTAATCCTAGTGTTGGGGAACACTTTCCAAGGACTTAGGAGATACATGAAATATGTTTAGGATTGCAATTAATTGGCATCCTATTCCCAAAATTCTCCCACTTGAAATTATACATTGCAATTATTCTAAACAAGGAATCATTATTATAAATCAAGTATAGGACTCAAGGCTAATGGCCTTCTTGCATCATGAGAACTTATCTATAGGAACTGGCTTTGTAAGATAATCTATAGCATTGATCAAAGTGTCAACTTTTTCAATCAATACACTCCCACTCTCAACCTTTTCTTGCATAAAGTGATACTGAACATCAAAATTCTTAGTACAAGCATGATACATAGGATTTTCCAATAGAGTCAATATCCACAGGACCCATAACATCTGAATGAATAATCTCTAATAATCCTTTAGCTTTATTTGTTCCATTAGGAAATGAAGATCTAGATTGCTTTCCAAACACACAATGCTCATAAAAATTATTTTTCCAATAATATAATTAGGAATACAGTCAACCAATTTCTTATTAAGAATGGTCCTAAGACCTTTTTCACCAATGTGGCCCAATCTATGGTGCCACAACATACATGTATTTTCAGCTTCAATTACATTGGCTAATTTATTCAAATTGGAGGTATCAAGCTTAAAAAAAGTCCCTTTTTGAGATCCTTTAGTAACCACCATATTCCCTTTCACCAATTTGTAACCAAAATTTTCAAATGTCAGATGCATTCTAGAATCATTGAACTTAGATACAAAAAGTAGATTTCTAGCAAGTCCTAGAATATGTAAAACATCATTAAGGGTCTTAACCCTACCACCACTGGGACACAACTTTACCTCTCCTTTGCCCACAATATTTTTGTGCTATTCTCTCCAAAGAAGAAATTACATCCATCATATGCAGTATACTTAGTGAACCACTCCTTGTTAAGAGTCATATGATAGGAGCAACCTGAATCAATAAGCCAAGAGTCATCACTAACGGTATTAGATGTAATGATCAATACATCATTACTGTCATATGAGTATTTCTCTGTTGAAGCATTAGAACTCTTTTTCTTGTTCTTAAAGTCCTTCTTTACATGTCCTAGTTTCCCACAGTTCCAACACTTTACCTTACTCTTACCAGGGGTTTTAGACCATCCTTCAGACTTACCCTTTCCTTTCCTGTCTCCCTTAGGTGTATTTTCCTTAGGCCTACCTCTTATAAACAAGGTATCTTGGGTTCCTATTTTAGACTTCCTCCTCATATCCTCTAATAGGAGAGACATGAATTATATTGTCCATCTTAGGATATGCACCACTACCATTGATAGCAACAATTAGATTTTTCCAAGACTCTAGTAAAGAACAAAGTAAGAAAATGCATTTATCTTCATCTTCTAGCTTTACATCTACAGATGCTAACTGACTTAGAATCAAATTTAAAGCATTTAAATGATGTACAAAAGAATGACTATCTTTCATCTTTAAAGAATACAATTGTATTTTAAGATACAACTTATTAGTAAGACTTTTGGTTTGATAGATATCACCTATCCTCTTCCACAATTTATATGTGGTAGCTTCGTCTGGATCAATCAAGAGAACAACATTAGCAAGAAATAACCTTATGGTCCCTCTTGCCTTCTTTTAAAGCTTAGCCCAATCCTCATCTGACATCCTTGTAGATGGCTTTTTCTCATTACAAATAGCGAACCACTGATCTCTCTCTTCAAGGAGATCCTCCATTTTTAGTTTTGACATCTCATAAATAGATCCATTGAATCTTATAATATCTAGATGAGAAGTAGAACTCATTGTAACACACTTATTTTACAAATATGCAATAACACAATAGTAAAAGCTCCCACTATAGCCAAAAAACCTTCAAAATTTTAAGAGAAAGGTGTCCCAAACCCTAACCAACCATTAGCTCTGATACCAAATGCTGAAAAAATAAGGTAATATTGTATCTTAAAACTTATAAAACTATGATATTGTAGATATAATTAAGTGTTCTTTTTCACAATTCTTTGTGTATGACTATTCGGTTTAGATCAATTTTACTAATTGTAGAAAGAGACAAAAGATTGTAGAAGAATGAGACAAGGATATAGAAGTGACACAACATTTACATGGAGAAACCCTTTTGGAAAAAGACTCCACCTGAATCAATAGTGCTTGTATTATTTAACCTTAGAACAAGATTACAATAATACTATATCAATCCTTGATTGATATGCTTCCTTTCCTTCAACAATCCTTCTTCACAACCTGCAATAAACTCTCATGGAATTCTCATACACTTGCTAAAATTAATTGACAATATATGATCATGTAAACTCATAAGAGTTGTACAAAATAAGAGCATAAAGCTCCTCACAAAAATCTACACCTAGATTTGGCAAGTTGAGTTCCACAATGTAATATGAAGTCAAACCAAATTCTTCCTCAATTTAGGCACCTCAAATGAACACTTAACTGAACTTTGGTCAAGAAAATATCTTGCAAACTTCACCTCAAAGTTGGATCCCAAGAATGGGCCCACTTGATTGAGCCTTGTAAATATTTTCTCATGCAAAAGGTGTTAATTGAAAGATTCCAACTTGGCACCCAAGGTGGTCCCAAGTCAATCTTAGTTAATTGAAACATATCTCTCCACCAATTCATGCAAACATTATGTATGATTGATCATCCCCACTTAACTGAAAGTATCCACCTGTTATCTATCATGCAACTAAATTCATTAGTCATGCAACTCAAGTCAACTAGCATTCAACTCAAGATAACTACATGTAACTGAACATAACTAAACCATAACTGAACTGAACTGATACTGAACTAATAGTGTTACTCCACTCATGTAAAAATCAATCCCTAATTTGTAGGATCAAAACATGCATTACTGAAGTGGTATCAATCCTCCAAATAGTTAATTGAAGCAAGGTGGGTTCCACCTTCCATGTGGGCACCCCATGTGCTCCTATATTGTAGGAGCTCTTCTTGGATGTCCCCACATGTTCCTATCATTTAGGAATAATCATAAATTCAAATTTACATATTCATTTCATTTGAATTTAATCTCTTTCTAATCCCAGTGTTTGGGAACACTTTCTAAGGACTTACGAGATACATGAAATATGTTTAGGATTGCAATTAAATGGCATCCTATTCCCAAAAAAAAGTGGTCTAGGGAATAGCTCCCACATGTAACTGATGGTTTATAACTAGTGTCATGGATCATGTGCACTAAAACCTCATGGATAAACTTCAGAAATTGGTGCACAACCAAGGGAACTACATTCATAGCTACTAACCAAGGGATACCCAACTTCACTCTAAAGAGTTCAGACCCCAAGATTATATCAAAAAGTAGGTTTATAGACTTAGGTCCAACAAGGACCAAAAAGGTGATGCTACCAAGGGGAGGTGCAAAAATTCTGTTATGCATGTACCAATGGTACTTTTAGGTGCATCATACCCATATCAATGCAAGAAATTGACTAACATAATCTCAGTTATAATATTCACTCGACATGTTGGGTCAACAAGAACACCTACTAGGCTTGGGTCTGGCTTTCTGTTGGATTTTTGTGGGCCTTCCTTGGCCTTTTTTGCGGCTGCGATTATTCTTTGGTCTTTTCTTTCTTTACTGCTTGTTTTTTCTAGTGGACCTTTGGTTCTTATCTTTCTTTTGTTGTAAACTTTATGGTTTTAGGTACTTGTAAAACCCATTTTTTCCTTTTATCAAAAATAAGAACACCTGCTATAGTGTTTTCATTGATCCACACAGGGATGCAAAGAGGAGATGGCTATTTATTAAAACCCATTGGCAGGTCCTGTGAGGTGAAGGTTATACCTGGACCACTACTCGTAGGCTGTGTAGAGGAGATAGGAAGATGCAAGAAGGAGGCCATGATGTACACTAAAAAATACTCTCACAAATCCCCCTAAAGGTTTTCAATTGGATAGTGACCCAACTAAGGCTTCATTCTGTAACACCTACAAAACCTTCCAACTACACCTACTAGGGGTCACAGGTTGGGTTGCAAGGAAAAACGTCTCACAACACTCACACCTAAAACAATCCTAGGACACTAGGAAAGGACCCTTCAACACTGCTAAATGGAACCAAAATGGTTCATGTTTGGTTCACCAAAAATGTAAGAAAGGGGGACCAACTACACCAAGGCTCCAAGTCATGGAGAGTCGAGAGCAGAGGATTGCCCTAAGTTACCTCACTCTAACAGATGTTTTATGATGAGGATCAAGAATGAAGAGAACTCTTAAGTGCTTCTATCACTCTACAGACTTGAACATCTACTTGGGGTTAAACAAGTCAGTTTCTGGAGTTCAAACTGCACCTTAGACAACTCTCTATCCAAGGATGACAATATGGGTCTAGGATGACAATGTGGCATGTTGGTGTCTATATGGTTAGAAAATGTAAAGTATAGTAATAAATTCCAAAAATCTACTTAACAGCTTAGCTAATTGATTTTAATGAAAAGAACAAATTAATAAAGTATGAAAAGTAAAAGAAAAAATGATAAAGTAGATAAAAACTATGGTGATCAATATTAACTCACAAAAGCATCGGTTCACGAGCAAGCTCCATGCACACATTCACCTACACACAAGCAAGAGAGGAAAATTGTTGGGGTTGTATAGGAGTTTGCCTCAGTGAAACCCCCATTTTGGTGTTTCCACCTCCATGGATAGCCAAGAAAGAAACAAAGTAGAAATTATGATAAAGGAAAGAAATGAATACACTGAACACTACAAAAGATAAAAGCTACTCTATCAAATCACAATGAATAATTAAAGTGATGCAATACCACCTCCACCCGAAGGTACTCAAGGCCAATGAAGGGAGAATGCAAGGTAACGAACTTGGAAAAGTTGCCATAGCCGTAACGGTGACAAAGGGAGGTCTCGTAATACTCCAAGCTCACATCTTCTATGGTAAAGCAACACGTGCAAGAATGAATTTGATGGAGTAACCAACTACTGCAATGCTCAATGGAGTTATGAAAATGGAATGCAAGAAGTGAGAGATTGAATGAGAATTGCTTGAGAGATCGAATGAGTGTGTAAGAGATGAAGTGATAGTGAATAGAATGGATTTGAAGGCCAAAAGGAACCATTTTTGGTTTAGTTGGTTGCATAGAGGCATTACAAATCATCCCCAATGAGGAATGTAATGTCCATGCGGACTCAGGGGTAGGAATTTTTCAAGGATGGTAGTGTGCCACGTAGACTTCTATGCGCTGCACTCACGTCCCTAATGAAATTTCCCCCACCAACACACAAAACATGTGCCAAGTGGATGGAAGGCACATGGGTGAGTTGAATTTTTACTTCGGATTTGATTTTCTAAGGTGAGGGTATGTAAAAGGTACACAAGGGGTGCAAATTTGCTCCAATACAATAGTACAACTATGTCTAAATTGTAATTGATTTGACTTCAAAACTTAATTAAAAATAATAATTAAATAAAAAATTATGAAACCAAATGCATCCTCTAGATATTGTAATTACAAATCTAAATTCGAAAAAATTATAATTTTATCCTTCATAGAAAAAAGTTATGTGGTTTATAGTATACATCACTCTTTAAAAATGGTGTTTGCTGTTAAAAACTAGTTATCGAAGGAGATGGAAAAATAAATGCAATTTGATTCTAATTTTTAAAAAAATATAATTAGAATCTACAGATAAATTGTCACAAATCACTAGTTTGCATCATCTTCAAATTCCTCATAGTTTAGCAGCTATAGGTGTCCAAAAGTGAAGGTTTAGTTCAAATTGTTCATTTCAATGTCAAGTTTGGCCAAAAAGTGTAACCCACTATTATGGGATCACCCAACCTTTTATGAATTTGTGGTGGTATCCTTTATATCCTATTTTTTTTTTTACTTTTGATGGTGCTTGAGGGGGTGTTAGTGTCATGATTAAAGTAACTTTCACATGGTCTACCATTAAACCTTCTTTGCAGATGATGTGTCCTAATAAGGTCCCTTCATGTACCACAAACATGCATTTTTTTCAAATTTACTGCAATATGCATACTTTGGAATTTATTTAGCATCATTCTTAGTACTTTTACATGGTCTTTTATCAAGCCATATATTATCCAATCATCCAAGTATACCTATAAAAAGTCACGTATATGTCTTTAAATGCATTTATCATTATCTTGTTGAATATCGTAGGTGAATTATTTAGGCCAAAATGTAAGTGTATACACCTAAAAATGGTCAGGATTATCCAATCAATTAAATACGACTTATTTGATTAATTAGTCTTTATTCTTCTACTATTAAATAAATAAAAATATTTATTTATATACTTTATATTTTATTTCTTCTAAATTATTCTATTATTATAGTCTTAATTAAATAAGAAAATTTAAATACTTTGTTTTATTTAATTATTATTATCATTATCAAATTCTCCTATTTTAAATACATTATTCTACTTTAATTAAATAAACAAGATTACATACTTTGTTTTATTTAATTAATCACCTACCTTCACATTTAATTTAATAAATAAAGCTCCTATAGTTTATTTATTTAAATTAAAATCTTATTTTCCTCCTAAATTGAATAAATCAAATAAAATATTCAAAATATTCTCCAAAACCTCCACCTCATCAAATCTCAACAATAAATTTGAAATATTTAATATAATTAAATATTTTCCAAAACCAATTCCTGAACATTCACGAGAATGGTTGTGAAAGCTGTCACAAGGAAGTTTCTTCAGAATTCTTTTCTCCTCTCCTCTTCCTATCCTTTGGCCTGATGTTTTTGTGGGGATGAACAATCTCCATGGAAATCTCAGAAGTCTCCATCTCTCACCACTCATTTCTTCAGAAGAAATCTCATCCTTTGTTCTTGTGTCCCTTCACAAATGTGCTGCCTTGAATCTATAAATACAACCTTTTGCAATGAGAAATGGATCCTAACTTTTGTAATCTTACTCTGTAGGTATTCCAGGCATCTATGAATTCAAGCAATCAAGATTATCAAGCAATCAAAGCATTCAGGATCAAGCATTCTCCAACATTTTAATTCATCAATCATGGTTGCACTTACAATAGATTTTTATCGTAGCTTCATATAGGAGTCGAATTAGCTTGATCTCATTCTCTAAGTGTCATTTTAGCAATCAATATGCTTATTAAAATTTGAGAGCAAGTTTATTCAAGAAATCTTTAGAGTTAGAGAGCAATAGGACAATTTCAGAGATTCTTGCTTTGAATTTGATTTATTTGTGTTGAATCTTTGCTGTAATGTCTTATTTAGAAGTGTAGATGCATTGTTACTTATTTTCCCTTATTCTTCACTTACATTTTGGAGCCCACCATTTTTTAACCTACCATTATTTAGATCTATCGGAGGAACCCATGAATAGTATTCATCTCAGGAGATTCTATACTTGAGGACACCTAGTGCATGGTTGGCAAAGTCGTCTTGATGAAAGATTGTGTCGTACAGGTTTTGGCATGTTTATTTTAGCAGAATCGAAAGATTTTTTAGCACTCTGGACGATTGTTTTAGTGCTTTAGAGGAAAACTATAGCACTCCTAATGACTGCTTTAGCACCTCAACCAAAAACTATAGTTCTCTAAAACCTGTTTTAGTGCATCGGTTGGGGGTTTGCATCACAGTTTTCTTATGTCTCATTTCTGTTGTAGTGCTTCAGCGTGATTTTCTAGCGCTTCGGTGAGATTCTACAACACTTCCGTGGATTTCTGTAGCACTTCAGATAAATTCTATAGTGCCTCAAAGCTCTGTTTTAGCACTTTGACTTTTGGCTTCTGTACTTTGTAGTTGTTTATCTAGATCTGACGCATCCATGGCCAAAAGTTGTTCTTTGGTGTTTTTGGTTAAAATTTATCAATCCTAGGATAGAAAACAGATTTGAAATTCATCAATCCTAGGATAGATACTTCATCTTTATTGGTGGGGTTAAAATTGGACACCATGCTTTTTATGGAGCAATATCTCCATATAGTTTAGAAAATTGTCTTTTGGGTTTTAAAAATTGAACAAATTCATTACCGTGTCTTTGGTGATAGGTTTATTCTCTCCCTTTAACTGGGTCCATCAGAATACCAGACTCACCTTTTTACTTTATGCATTTCAAGTTTTTGTTAAAACCTTTAGACAGGCCTACCGTAGTGAGAAAAAGTACTCACCCTATGGGAATGGCCTGAGTGGAGACAAGCCAAACACCATGGCATTCCAACCCACTTAAAAATTTACGTGAATTAAGCGAAACCCTTTTTCAACGGAAGTGTGTGAGATAACCATCCCCAAAGTCTTTTTTCTAAAGATTGGAAGGTCTCTTGAGGTTCTTTATCTTTCTGCTGCTCTGAATGGAAACCTTATATAAGAACCTAGAAGTAGAAGCACACTTGTCAGTTCCTAAACATTGTAATACTTAGCAATGCTAGGGTAGGGAAGAATCTGCCCTCAAGACACTCACCATATAATTGCCGAGGACTGTTTTCTCAAGAGATCCAGTATCCACTTCCGTCACTCTGAGTATGCACTTGGAAAATACAAGAACACGAGCACCCTCTAGGGGGTGACATGGCTGTGTGAGTCAACGCAATTCCAAGATGTGGGTCAATGAAGTATATAATGATGACCTTTTGTCTCTAGGAGTGAGTCTTTGTGATTTGTCTTATTTGTTATCAAACCAGTGAAAATCAAGAAGAACCATGTTTGGTTCTTGAACATACACTATTTGTTTAGATTTTAGGATTTAATCAACAACTGTTCTATTCTTGCTTGTTGTGTTCTCTTTTCATTAAAATTAGATAAGATCATCACAAAAAGAAACACCAAAATATTTAAATCAAAACTTGTGACTTCTCATGATTCGGGATTGGGAATCCACCAAATTTTTCAAGAAGTCTCTTGTCAAAAGAATTAGAAAACCAAAGAAAACACTCACTTACAGACAACTCTTAAAGAAGCAACGGTTCTTATACAAAAGTAGGAAATTTCTACTCCAGCATAGGACGTTTATTCATAGATACCATGATTTTTCTAAAGGCTACATTGATGACTATGCAGTATATCCATTAGACTCACAAGCATTTTATCAAAGAAGGGCTCTTAGAAAACATCACAACCATAGTTAACAAACTCATCCAGAATATATTCCAGAACCAGCAATACAATATCCTTTTAGGCTAGATTATCTTAAGATAGAGAACATTTCACAAAATCAGGCTTAAGTTGTAGAATAGCACTTCCACCATCTGTTTTAGTGCTCCAACCATCTACTTTAGCACTCTAGCATTCTATTTTAGCACCTCAACATTCTATTTTAGCACTTCAACGTTCTATTTTAGTGCCTCAGCTTTTTAGCGCCTCAACATTCTGATTTAGCGCTTCACAAAAACATCATCAGCATCAAAAATTACCATTAGAGAACATCATAGTGCATCAAAAAATTTAGCGCTTTGGTATATTAGTCTAGCACTTCAATCAAATCCTATAGCACTCTAGAGTATGTTTTAGTGCTCAGGAGCTCTGTTTTAGTGCTTCAAAAAATCAGAAAAACAAAGAGTAAGTGAAACCATCCATCAGATTGCTAACATCAAAAACAAGGTTTTTATCAAGGTCAAAACATTTTTCTATAGTCTGAAACGTGAAATAAATCATACAAACAGAAATTTTACTATTAAATATGATACCATTTCCACCGTATTGTGAATTCCTGACATATAACAAATACAATGGAAAAACTAATCCAATCGATCATGTACAGGAATTCAGAACCATGAGCATAGAGTTCGCACATGAGGACTCTTACTTACTACGATTGATTCCAAGAAGTCTAGGAAACACTTGCATGGAATGGTTCTCCAAAATGGAACCTAGGATTCAATCCTTTGAAGAATTGATCAATAGGTTCATATCGCATTTCTATTTCAACATCCAACATGGGGTAACCTTAAAGGAAATCTACAACACAAAACAAGAAAAAGGTGAAAAATTCCTTTCCTTTCTCCAAAGATGGAGAAGATTATTTGCTAAGTATCCTATATCTATTCCTGAAGAGGAAAAGATAGAAATATTTATCGACAACTTACTAGATGAAATGAATTATAGATTGGACTTGTAGTTTCCATCTACCTTTGAACAAGTTATAGAAAAAGGTCTCAAAATTGAGGAGGCTCTACTCAAAAGAGGAACAATCAAACACTATGGTGAAGGTTCAAACAACAACAATTCCTCTAACAACAACAACGAAAAGAAATTTTTTTGGAAAAAGAACAAGAATACTAATACAATAATTGATACACACACTTCTAAACCAGTCTTCACCTTGACACCAACCACTACAAATAAACAAAACAATGATCCCAATGCCAAACAAAATAGTGATCAAGGAAACAACCAAAACAATGGAGAACCAAAAACCCAATCATTCCAAAGAACATCCAATAGACAAAAATTCACGCCATTAGGGAAGTCATTGGAATTAGTCCTCAAATAACCTACAGATGAAAAACTTATCCAAGTACAAGAGGCTAGAAATTGGGACCCTCAAGTCAAACCATCATGGTGGAATGACTCTCATTATTGTAAAAATCATCAAAACAAAGGCCACATGACTGAAAATTGTTGGAAATTAAAACATGTTGTGCAATACCTCATCGATCAAAAGAAAGTATTCGTAGAGGGGAATCAAACAAACAAATATCATACAACATTCAAAAATCCTCTACGCAACTATCAGAAGGGAGAATCTTCTTCCATGAATGGTAAACGTAAGAATGTTGGTTGTGTATGACACAACAATCCTTTGTCTTTCTGCTGTTGAGGAGGATGAGGAGTTGTACAATCAAACTGATAGAACCAATGACATTATGCCTATTGATTTAATTCAACACGTGGACATATCAGACAATCAAATTAATGTCATCACACTCAAAGGAAAACAAGAGTATCAACCGATTAATGCCACAACAAGGGCACAATCTAAAGTTATATTGAAAGGAGCATCATCATCATCTCAATCTACATATCCCTCCTCCAATCAATATAATCTCATAGATCAATTGCAAAAATACTAGCACAAATATCTATTCTAGAACTTCTAAAAATATCCCCATCACACAAGGAGGTTCTTGAACAAGCTCTTGTATCAACCATCATACCTAATAACTTGGATGTCTCTCAATTCCAAGCTATGGTGGGACATCTATCTACACCTCATTTCCTTTCGTTTTTCGAACATGACGATGTCTCACTCACTCATCCGCATAACTCCACCCTTCACATTGAAGTCCTCATTCATAAACCCCATGTAAAGTGTGTACTGATAGATGGAGGGGTTGGTTTAAATAGTTATATCTTAAAGATGATTCGCGCACTAGGTTACTCGGATGAGGCCATTGATACAAAAAGACAAATCACAATCAAAGCATATGATGAAGAGGAAAGATCCTCTAAAGGATTGATCATATTACCCATTCAAGTGGGACCTATAGTCAAAAATGTGGTTTGTCAAGTGTTGGATAGGGAGCTGACATATAACATATTGTTGGGGCATCCTTGGATTCATGATATGCAAATAGTGCCTTCCACGTACCATTAATGTCTAAAATTTCCCGTTAATGGACAAGAGGTTACAATCACAGCAAACTAGAATGTCACCCAGACTTGCAATGTGCTTAAAACATCTTAGGACACATTGATACCCCATAACAGAGAAGTAAGCACATCAAGTTCATCTAATGGGGAAAAACAACAGAGCTTCATATCTAAGTGGCTTCCAAAACAACAAAAATCACAAGAAATCAAGGTTGCACAATCCAGTCCTTCAAACATTGAAGAACAATTGACTTCACTTTCACACCAATTCACCAACAAAATCCAATTGAGTGACAAGGGCATGGGTGAATATGGTGTTGGGAAATCTTTTCATCTATCACAAATGTTTCCTTCCTTAAAGACATATGGGGATCCATCTATAATCACACAAGAATCAACACAACCTACAACAACATTGGATGGAAGATTTGTGAAAGCAGGAACCTTAGCTAAAGAATCAGAAGATAAGGCTATTCTCAATTGGATTTATAAAGAGGAATAGGCTTCCACTTCCACAAATTTTATCATAGAGACAAATCAATATGGAAAGGGAAAAACTATTTTAGAGAAGATGGGGTATCTAGGACAGGGACCCCTTGGACTAAGGAAACAAGGCATAACAAAACAAATCCAGCCACTCACACTTTAGCATAATGAAAAAATTGGGCTAGGGTACATAGGAGGACAAGGATCTCTTGGACTAAGGGAACAAGGCATAACAACACCAATCTAGCCTCTCACACTTCAACATAATGACAAAACTGGGCTAGGGTATACAAAAGAGACAAGAGAAAAACTCACCAATAGAACTGTTGAATATATTCTTCAAATGAGAGATAATTCTGAAACAAATTCAAATGAATATGAGTGGGATAGTTTATCAGATGTTTCCTATGAAGATATTCAAATTGATGTTATCCAAAAGTATACACCCAAACGTGAGGAGGGTCAAAGCTTGAGATTTAATCCTATTGTCATTGAATCACAAAATGTCAATGCCTCAAGCAAAAACAATCAGATATCGAATGAGATAGATGATGTAAATACTTTTGTAGGCCTCGACATTACTATTGACAACTTTGATGACATTGTTGTTCAAGCCTTCACTGTCACTGACCTAAACCCTTCTAATAACTCATTACCTTTACTACACCTCGAGCTTATCGAGTGGGAACCCCAACACCCCATCAATCTCCCCATTTTCGACAATGATTCCGCTATCATTAACTACCTTTGCTGTGTGGAATTTGATACTTGTTCTACCAATACTTCCTCTAATGACACTTTCAGGAAGGAGGGTGGCAAGCCTTCCAGTTGCAAAAACATAAAAAGAAATAATGGATCTAATGGTGAAAACTATTCTATGGCAGTATTAGATCCCAAAATAGTAAAAACAAAGAAAAAATCCAATGGTGAAAACCTCATTGAGGCACCAAAGGATGGAAGGCTTGACACTCTCCCACAACATTATCATGAGAGATCATCAGTGCTGGTGGAACCTACACAATCTATTGATATTGGCACAACAGAGAAAGCAAGAATATTACATCTAGCAGCGTCCATGATAGACACAAAAAAGCCAGATTTTGTCAAATTCTTTGAAGAATGATGCATCAATTTTGCTTGGTCATATTCTGACATGCCAGTTTTAGACACAGATCTTATTATGCATCACTTGTCTTTACCAGTTGGTACTAAACTAGTCAAGCAAAAATTGAGAAAGATGCATCCACATGTTGCATTATTTGTCAAAGATGACTTAAATAAATTGTTGGATGCTGGATTTATCAGATCCATTGATTATGTTGAATGGATATCCAACATTGTACCTATTTCAAAACCAGATCATACCATCAGAATATGTAAGGATTTTTTAGATTTAAATAGAGCATGTCCAAAGGATGACTTTCCTTTGCCAAACATAGATATGATCATGGATTTGATAGCTGGCCATTCAATGCTATCACTCATGGATGGTTTCTCGGGATACAATCAGATAAAAATAGCCCCTGAGGACCAAGAAAAGATAACATTTACATGTCCATGGAGCACATTTTGTTGGAATCTCATGCCTTTTGGGTTAAAGAATGTAGGAGCTACATACTAGTAGGCTATGACAACAATCTTCCATGATATGATGCACACTTTCATGGAGGACTATGTGGATGACATCTTGGAAAATTCTTATACAAGGGAAGGACATCTAGAGATACTTGGCAAAATTTTTGATAGATTGGAGAAATTTAAAGTTAGGTTAAATCCCAAGAAATGTGTCTTTGTAGTAACATCAGCAAAACTCCTTGGATACATAGTTTCTGCAAAGGGCATTGAAGTAGATCCAGCAAAAGTTAAAGCCATAGTGGAAATGCCACCTCTTAAAATATCAGTACTTTGAGATCTCTGCAAGGTCAGCTACAGTCCATCAGGAGATTCATCTCCCAACTATCAGATCAGTGTCATGCCTTCAATCACCTCTTACATAAAAAATTCTCTTTCAAATGGGATGAAGAGTGTGAGAAGACTTTTAATCAAATCAAACAATATTTGATGTCACCACCAATCTTGGTGCCACCCATAGAAGACAAGCCATTGTTGCTATACATTGCAATGACAAATATCTCTTTAGGAGCCGTGTTGGCGCAAGAGGATAGAGAAGGAAAAGAGCCAGAAATTTGCTACATCAGCAAGACTCTAAATGGGCATGAAGTAAACTATACCTTCATTGAAAAATCATGCATAGCAGTAGTATTTGCAACACAAAAATTACGACACTACATGCTCAATCATACTGTCAAGATTGTTGCAAAATTTAATCCTCTTAAGTATCTACTCAGCAAGGTGGCTTTAATAGGAAGGTTGACTAAATGGGTCATGCTGCTCAGTATGTTTGATATTCAATATGTCAAGAGGTGAGCTATCAAAGGACAAGTCATTATAGATTAATTAGCAGAAGCTCCATTTCCAGATAGTCATCCTATGACCATGGAATTTCCTAATGCAGACATTCTCAAAGTTATAGCACAACCATGGAAACTCTATTTTGATGGATCCTATACACAACATGGGTCGTGTGTTGGGATTTTATTTGTTACACCTCTTGGGCATACCATTCCATGATCTTACAAGCTTACATTCCCCTGCACTAACAATGTGGCTGAATATGAAGCTTTAGTCATTGGAATCAAAGTACCTCTTGACTAGAAAATCATAGGGCTATAGGTGTATGGCGATTCTTAGTTAATCATCTATCAAGTCAACAATGATTACCAGACCAAGGATGAAACATTGATTCTATACAAAAGACTGGTAGATGATTTGAAGAAATACTTTGTGGACATAAAATTTGAGTAGATACCAAGATCAAAGAACAAAGCATTAGATGCCATGGCAAAAATTGCATCTCTACTACAAATGCCTGATACACAAGATCATTATTGATTTATTGTGGAAAAAGTGTTGAATCCCACAAATGCTAACCCCGAATCCCAAACCATATGCTTTTTGGATAATAACCAACCTTCCATTTATGGAGACATCTATATTTACTTGAAGGATAATATCCTACCTCCAGATCTTTCCCGCAACCAAAAGTGCAACTTTATACACTAATCCACCAAACATACCATTATCGCTAACATCCTTTACCGTCAAGGCCTAGATGGTACTCTTTTACATTGTCTAGAACATCACGAATCTGCTTCGGCTTTATATGAGGTCCACGAAGGAATTTGTAGCACACATTCAAGTGGATTATCTTTAGCAAAGAAACTCCTTCATTTGGGGTATTACTGGCCACACATGGAGCAAGAATCTTATCAGTTTGTTAAGAGGTGCCAAAAATTTCAAACTCATGGCAATCTTATCCATACACCAACATAGGAGTTTCATCCATTCACATCTACATGGCCTTTCTGTCAGTGGGGATTGGACTTGGTAGGGAAAATTAACCCATCTTCATCTAATGGACACAAGTTCATTATAACAGCAACAAAATATTTTACCAAATGGGTGGAAGCAGTTCCCTTGACCACAATCATTGGGAAGCAAATATTGTCCTTCATACTCAATTATCTCATTTGCAAATATGGGATACCCTAGTCAATTGTCATAGATAATGGCAAGCCTTTCAAAAACCAAGATGTCCACGAGTTGTGTGAGAAGTTCCACATCCAACATCACTTTTTGACTCCTTACTATCCTCAAGGTAATGGATAGGCAGAAGCTTCTAATAAAACAATCCTCAAGATCCTAAAGAAGACTGTTAATGATGTGGGGCGTGATTGGCATGTTCAGCTAAATCTTGCTCTTTGGGCTTACAGGACCAGTATTAGAACACCAATGGGAGCTACACCATATGCTCTTGTTTATGGTTCAGAATCCATATTACCTGTTGATGGTGTTTTTATGCACTTTTCAACATAGGCAGTGCATAGGCGCACTACCTCTCTTGAAAGACAATTTCCCACAATCGAGTTGCAGAACACTATCCCAAGGTCTCTCGGACGTCAGGTCATGATGGTGCTTAGATACCTCAGTAGTTTGATGTGATTTGCTGGAATCACAAGGCGGCCTTACAGAAATACAAAGTGTGGATGCGAAGCATGAAGTTGGATCTTCGAAAAGGGAGTTCTTAGCATGAAAGCAGTTATGTGTTGGCTGTAGGTTCAAACAGCAGTCTCAAACTCCATCTGGTTGTTAGATTTGGCTTTGTAGTGTGCAATGAACCTTGGTATTGTTCAGTTTCTAAAGAAAAGTGGAAAAGAGCAAAGGGGAAGAAAATTTCCTAAGCCTAAAGCTTGCTGCGAACAGTGACAATGGAGTTCCTGCAATGGACAATTCCTTAAAACAATATCCCACTTAACTAGGGATTTCACAGTATCATGGAAATTGTGCTATCTTATAAGGGCTGTAGATTTTTATCCTTCATCCACCACATACATGCATGAACTAAAGATAAGTGTTTGGGGAAGCTTCAAATCAAGTCCAAGCTAACTTTGCACAGCTATCTACCTTCAACAAATAGCAAAAAGTATGGACTAAGGGATCATCAACAGTGCAGGAATTTTCATAAACACCAAACAACATTCCTAAAATTTACCCAAGTAACATGAACAGCTAACTAAACAGCAAAGAGATCTAAGCTAAACATCTAATATTGGAGAAGTGAATCAATTGACATGAGAGAAAACAAGGAAATGCACCAAGTCAATGCTATTTCTCATAAATTTCAGCAGCATGCCTTTACAACAACTCAACTCTCACTTTTGAAAATGAGGGGAGTGCTCTATTTATAGTTTCCAAAAAACCAAATGAATGGCCAAGATTCATTTCCATTGTGTGGCCACGATTCATTACAAAATAGGGTTTCACCTACCCCCAAATAGATTTACAATTTTAAAACATCTTTTGTCTTATCCTTATTTTGTCATCTAGTGGATGACACTATTTGCCTTTTCGTCCTGTAGCTAATTGCTGTTTCTTTGGCTGTAGCTACACTTCTGGGAAGTCCTTTTCCTTGGCTGGGCTGTCTTGTTGCTCCTCGGAGGCTGCATGTTCAATATGCTTGAGGATTACGGCCTGGAGCTTGTCTACCTCGAGGATTTCGCATCTCAATGCCTGGTAGCTCCATTCTTTGGCGTTCTCTTCTAGCCGCTTCCAGTCCTCGTCATACTTTGAGCCTTGATATCTGAATAGCTTTTGATCTATCGAAGGCACGGGTAGCGAAACTCAGGAAGTCCGTTTTGATATCTCTGGCTGTCCTGTCCTTCATCTTTTCCTCAAAGTACGACCTAACCTTTTCTGCATCCAATTGCACCATGGGCATATCATGGCCCGTTATCAGCTTAAGGTACTCAGCGCATTCTGCTCAGATTTCTTTGATCCGTGTGATATCCGGATCCACCCTGCTCTGGATCTGTTCCATCCTCTCCTTTTGGTTGATGAGGTCTCTGCACCACACGTCCACCAACCAGTGATCCTCCTTCTTCAATTCTAACTTCTCTTCCCACGTGCTTTCTAGAATTTGAAGGATGGCCTCAACCTTCGGGAAGGTGGATTCGTAGATTGCAGGGAAGTTGGTGCAGAGTTTCTTCGTGCTTTCCAAGGATTGAACCAGGTCCAGGAACTTATTGGCTATTTGCACAGCCAAGCCGATCCCTATGTTTTCGACTCTCACAACCTGTTGGAACCAGTCCTCCATGGTCTTCTCCAAGTTTTTCCTCCTCTCCAGCTTATCTATTTGTTCCTTGGAGAGTAGCTGTGGTGCAGCTGTAGAGGTAGTGGGGAGGTCATCTATTGAAGACCACTGCTGGATGTAGTCAGTTAGGGCAGCAACCTGCGCCTTCAGCTCATCTTTGGTGATCTTGTCCTGTTTAATCAGATGCACCACCGTGGCCACTGACTCCTCCAAATGTCCGACCTTCTGTTCCCTGGTGGCTATCCCTAGGTCGATGGTGGAGATATTGTAACTAACTCTGGCCTAACCAACAGTTGGCATTGCTACCTGTGCTGCCCGGGAGCCGGAAGCGTCCATGGTTATCCTGGAACGGACCTTAGGCTTCTTCTCCTTCTTTGTAGTGGCTAGAGATCGAGCCAAGATGGCTTCCAATCTCGACCTCGGGTCGCTCAGAACAGGAGAAGTCCTTTCAAGCTGCTTTTCCAGCCAATTGGGCATGATAGATTTGTCTTTGGGTGCCTCATGGCTGCCTTCACCCGTCTCAGTTAACTATAAGATCTCTGCCTCTTCCCCCTTTTGGGCTTCTCCCTTTGCTTTGGCAGCATCCTCCTCTTCTTCGTCAGAGTCACGATAAAACACGAGGATTTTGATGGCCAGCTTGGTGGATAATATCTGAGTGGGATCTTGTTCTTTTGCTGCCCCTTCTTCTTTCTTCTCCTCTGCAGCCTCGGGTTCGGGGCTCTTCACAATATGGGTCTCCGCCTCAGTGATATCCTTTTCAGGTTGCCCCTCTGGTGGCTGTCCTTCTCCACCACGTGGCGACTGTTTTTCCTCTTCTCCAACATCCTTTAGCTGATGAGCCAACTCTTCTTCGATATCCTCATCAAATGTCTGGACGATCTTTTTATCACCCGAGCCTTCCTCTCCATCCTTGCTCTCGGAGGAGCCCGTCTCTTCTTCCTCGTAGGCAACCTTGTCAATGGTTCTATGCTCAAATTCAGGTTGCTCATAATAATCATCGGCCTCCTCCTCAATAGGCTTTGAAGCCTCCTGTTCCAGCTCCTCTAACTCTTTGGAAATTTTCATCGTGGCCTCCATGGCCGGTGGACCTGTTGGCGGTTGCGAAGGCTGAGCTATTGGGAGGGCCTGGGCCAGGGCTGCTTGGAGAGCAGGGTCCATTAGGAGTTGCGAGAGCTCAGGGGGAAGACTCTGCAGGTGCCGTGTAATAGCTTCGGGCACAGTGGAGAGGGGAACAGGCGACGCTATCGTTGCCAGAGGCAGGGAGGTGATGGGTGACATGGCAGCAGCAGAGGAAGGGGAAGTGGTCATGCTCGAGGAAGAGTCGATATTGATTATGGACCCGGCCGGGGGTGAAGAGGCAAGGTGGACAGAAATGTCCACTGCCTGCAGAGATGAGGTGGTTGTGGCCTGAGAGGCGGGCAGCGCACCAGTTGGGGGAGGAAGGATCAAGGGAGGCTGCGCCTCTATTGTGATCACTATCCTTTTAAGCTTCTTGGGAGATGAGTCGCCCGTATCCTTTGTTGCTTGTTCTTTTGGGTCTGCAAACTGTGCCATTTCTGCTTCTTTTCTCTTCTGGGACCTGGTGATGGGGGGAGACTTGGAAGTCTCACCAGCTGATGGAGAGGTGGCCACGTCCTCCATGGCGCTTGGCTCGCTTTTGAGCGCTTCATAAGTTAAAGTCACCCCCTGTTGTTTCAGTTGTGCCACTTTCCCATCAACCCACTCCTTAGTGCGAGCTATAATTGGCTTCGTAATAGTATCTAGGTCCTCGACCTCTTGCTCGTCCCAGTCGATGGAGGGGATTGCCAAGTTGGCAACCGCAGGGTACCTCGGGTGCACAAGGGTGGACTCATCCTCTTGAAGTTGGTCTGGCACCGGAAACGGCTGCACCTTCCTCAAAAACTGCACTGTCATGCATTGGTAGTGTCTCTTGCGGACCTCCTTATCATCTTTACAATCCGCCCAAAAATATTCAACATGGTACTGGTGGGCATATGCCGGTCCTAGCACCTTCCTGACGTGGCCATGGGGGTCCATCCGTGGGCGAGCCATGTACCATTCAAAGTTATATTCTTTGAGCTCTTTCTCTGAGTTGCTGACACATTGGGATGTTTGCAGTCGATATAGGCCCTGGCCGAGGGTCATGGGATAGGGATCCCTGCTATGTGCTTTTGGCCGAAGACCGTTTGAATATGTTGGAGCTACCGAGAAAGCTCTAGGAGAATGATCCTATCGTTCGGGTATCTCGGCAACTTGTTCGGCCGTTCCATGAATCCCTGGGCACGGACGTAGGTGAACT
Source organism: Sequoia sempervirens (assembly GCA_007258455.2). NCBI lineage: Eukaryota > Viridiplantae > Streptophyta > Pinopsida > Cupressales > Cupressaceae > Sequoia > Sequoia sempervirens. The sequence continues at coordinate 815,422,530 of VDFB02270651.1, forward strand.
TGGGGAATTGAATGTATAAGAAGGCATACTCCTTCAGGAGTGCCTTGGAACTGTGGTATAACCTTCTCTCAAAGTCCCCGGCTATTAATCTGATAATGTGGCCTATGAAGGCATCATTGACACGGCAATACTCTTTTTTGAAGTAGCTGTACTGTAGCTGAGGGTACCGGTCAAAAGGCTTAAGCCCTCATTTGTGATCCCCATCTGGTGCCATAAATAGCCCCCTATACTGCCTCTGATCCGCCAAGGAGTACACCAAGTACGAGGTCATGTAGAACTTGTTGCATTTCTTGACATTTACGAATTGCTCGTGGAAGGAGTTGCTGATGATACTCCCCCAGTCGAATGAGATCTTAGTTTTCACATCCTCATTTCCCCGTATGACTGTTCAACGTAGTAAGCCATCCATTCTTGGAAGTAGACGGCTATCGAGAGACCCATGACCCTACTTAGCATAGTCACTAAGTTGTGATAATCCTCGTGGAAGTCACTGCGGAACAACTCTTGGGGAACCTTTGCAGCACTGCCCCATTTCTCCTTAAGCCAGTAAATGTTAATTGACTTTTTGCAACCCAATGGATTGGCATCCCATGCCGCCTGACACTGCTCCAAAGTGGGGATCTGCATGTGCGGGAATGTGGGAATGTGGAACATTTTTGTGATTCCTGCCGGAGACATGTCGGCAAGGATATTCCCCTCCTTGTCCACGATTGTTCTGGTATCTGTTTGGTAGGCTTCTCGGCAAGCCATTACCAGTTCTAGTGCTATCAGAGAAGGAGGGAAGCAGGCAGCTTTGGCAATCCCACTTTGGCGTATTAACCAAGCATTCTTTGTTTTAGGGTCAACCTTGATCCTCTGGGTGAACTCATCTATGTCCACCTGGCCGATATTGGTGTCTGAGATCTCTCTCCAGTCAGTCAAGACCTTTGACTGGAGCAGTTCACCTTGAAATTGAAACTTCATTTGGTCTTTATCGTCCTTTCAATGAGCGGCCCTCCCAGATTTCTTACCCTTGTCCTTTTCGATAGAGGCCCCTGAAGTTCCTACAGCTGATTCCATATATCCTGCAAGCAAAGGGCGAAGTCAGCACAACAAAACATTAATAACATTAATGTTAGTCTACATTGTGAGTATATAATCTAAATAACCATTCAAATACATCAAAAATTTTATCCTCAGACGATATCGATTTCTTTTTAGGGCATTTGGACAATCCGGGCCCGGAGGGCCGGACTTCCCTGGCAGGAATGCTGTCAGGGAGGGAAAACATGACCGAAAGTTCCCGGAGACCCCTGTTGGCCAAATTTTGATATCTTAAGGGGGCCATGATGGAGAACGACATGATTTAGGACATGGGTCAAAGTTAGATTCTCAATTTGAATTTGTTTGGATCGATTTAAGGAGCTTCAGAGGTTTCAGGCCGGAAGGAAGCCGGCGGTGGCGGACATCGGACGGAAGTCCGGCTGAGGAAGTCCGGCAGTGGAAGTCCAAAAGCTGGAGTCTGGGAGGCAAGAGACCGCCGAAACGAGGTTTGGTTAAACAGTTTAAACCAGACGGCATTCAGAGCACCGGGCCCCGGGGGCCGGGAGGCCGCGTCGCGAAGGCCGCCGCATAATCTTAGATCATTTTGAAAGGCGGCGGTGAGGAGAAGACCGGAGCCCGGAGGGCAGGGAGCTGACGGGGGTTCGCCACCAAGGTCAAATCCTGCAATGTGTCTCACCGCCGACGGCGAGAACTCCGGGGTCCGACCCACAGGAGGACGCAAGACAACAACCGCCGGGAAGTTATGGCAACCCACCATCGACGGAGGTGAAAGCCATCCCGGGACCCAGGAGGCAGAACGACGTAGGGTACAGGCCGCTGTAAGATATGGAGGGTTCGGGCGACGGCGGCGGCGAAGGACGGACCGGGACCCGGGAGGCAGGACAACGCGCTCCCATGGCCGCCGTAAGATATGGAGGGTTCAGGCGACAGCGGCGGCGAAGGACGAACCGGGGTTTGGCGAAGGTCGGGCAGCCGTAGGGGTTCCGTCGTCAACGACGGCAGAACCGTCACGGAGTTCCGGAGACAGAACTCCGGACAGCCGGGCCCAGAGGGTGGGGAAGCAGATCGGATTTCGCCACCGAGGTCAGATTCAACGCGGCAAAACGTGAAGGACTTTCCGAGGACGGAATCCCGATGACCCGGGCTCGGCTAGGGGGACGGCCGCCAGCGTGCAACAATATACGGGAATGGACCGGCGAAAGAGGGGACCGGGCCCGAGGGGGCCGGTCGCCCTGAGTGAAGAACAGCTGCGCAACGGGCGAGCCCCGAATCGACAAGGAGGGCCATTGCGATGGGTTTAGGGAATTTCTAAAACGTGGGTTTGGAGCGCGATGGGGAGTTCTTTACTTTCATGCAATTTAATTATTGTTCAATTCATTTTAAAACACCCAAAATGATCAAAACGACGGGAGGGCGGACGGAAAAAAATCACCTCAAAAATGCTAATTGGGAAGTTGTAGGATCCACCAGTGGGGTCGACGAGGTGAATTTGATGGCAACGTGGCAACGCTTTCGATGGCAATGGGCTCCAGATGATCGCTTTGCAACTCTCTTCAACTCGGGCAATTCAAACAATGAAAATGACTTTCGCCGACCACACATTATATACCCCCTTCGCCATTAATGCTTGCATTAAATGCATGTACGACCGCGCTAAAATGTTGGTGAGATTCAAATTTGAGTCGGCGGCGGTGGCAGAGACTCCGGGATCCGGCAGGCGGGAAGCCGCGTAACGACGGTCACCGTGAGAACATGTGATGACCTTGATGATGGCGGCGATAGAACGCTCGGGGCCCGGAGGGCGGGGTGCGGTGGAGAGTTCGTTGTCGAAAGATTTCGCTTTCACTTGAACGGCGGCGGTGAGCAACACCCGGGGGCCCGAAGGGCAGGCGGCTGCCGCAGGGTCACCGTCACGGACGGCGATCCCGGGACGAAAGTCCGGACGCCGACTTTCGGAGCCCGGGGCCCGAAGGAGCAGGGGCCGCCTGGGATATCCCCGAAGACCTCCGAACGGCAACTGGCAGGGCAGGATACGGAGGGCGGAAAGACGCCTGGGGAATGCCGTCGGAGCGGCGAACGAAAGGCGGAAGCCCAATAAGGGAACCCCGGAGGCCCGGGCCCGGAGGGGCGCAGGGCCGCCCTAGAGCCTGAAAGGCCCAAGGAACCCACGATGCCCCGGAGGGCAGCAAAAACCAAAAGGGAAACCATGATCGATTTTAGGATGAAACTTTAGGGTAATATCGACCATGCGAAACGTCAAAAAAGAGGGGCACAGAAAATGAGGTGGCCCCGAAAGACCCAACAAGGCGAAAGAAAAGAGGGTCCCCGTTCCGAACGGGGTGTGTGTGCTGAGGGCACAACAAATGGCGACTCCGCTGGAGAACGCTCTGGAGCGTTCTAGGGATAAATATTCATTCAGGACCCAGAATATCTAGTTTCGTAGACTAGGAGCGGCTTTCGAGGATGAATCCAGGAGAACGAGATCCTTAATTGGGTCAGCTTACATGACATCTTGAAAGTGTGTGTGGAGTGAGTTCATTCCTTTCCTAGGGATAGTAACCAGGGTTATTACTTTAACCAAGTGAGCTACATAAGTTGCCTAACACCAAAAGTAACCTGGACATTGCCCCGCTGCCAGTCAGGTGTCCATAGCCCCGGCGGAGTTGTCGCTACAATCTCATGGATATTGCTCTACTGCCGACCGGGCGTCCATAGCCCCGGTAGAGTTATCTGAACACCCATACAGTCGTTTATTTTCTTTTTCAGAGTTTTTTTTTCTCTTTTGCTTTGATATTTCAATTATCTTTTGCCATTTAGTTCGACCAGGTAAGCATTGAAGCCTACAATGGGTTTGAGATTGCAGTGGTCACTGGAGTAGACTTAAGATTTTTCACTCACTTGGGTGTCGTGACAACCATAGCACGGTCCTTCAAAATTTATTATTATGTAATTTGTGCAAAATCTGAGATGCGGGTAAGAAGATCCGGCGAAGGGTCAAGTTCTGAGCAAAATTCAGATAGGGAAATCATTCACGGACAGCTTTGCAAAAACCAATAGTCTAGAGTGAATGTTTAGCCAAAGAACACGAAGAACGGACAGCAAAGTGAACCACTTGTTAGGCAAGCACAACCACCACAAAGGAGCGGGAAACCTCTTTCGAAACAAATCTGCCAGGAGGGAGAAAGCAAAAAATGACGCGAAACAAATGCAAACAAGCAAAAAAACACCTACTCTAACCTATGCACAGGTATTTACAACAAAGAGCTCGAAGGAGCTCAAGCTTGGAAGTAATGCTTCAGGTGCTGCCCGTTGAGTGGCAATGGGACGTTCTCACCGATTAAGTTCTTTAGGCAGAAGGCATTATCTCCAAAATCTCAGCTATCTGAAAGGGGCCAAGCCAGAGCTTGTCGAATTTGTTGTGTCCCCCTTTCTTTTCATGGGACTTGTTCCAATATAAGACCAAATCTGCAATCCTAAAGGCCTTGATTTTGGCTCGGCGGTCGAACCATCTCTTCACTACGCCCTGATGTTTGGCGAAATTTTCTATTGCGCGGTCTCGAACTTCCTCTAAATGTAAAAGTTCAGCTAAACGAGCTTCCCTACGATCTCCTCCTTCATAAAAATCGTTGATGAACTGAAGAGTAAGAATTTTCAGGTGGATGGGGAAGATTGGCTCAAGACCATAGACAAGGTGGAACGGGGAATCACCAAGGGTAGCCTTATGGCGGGTGTGATTAGCCCAAAGGGTGAAACGGAGCTGGGTATGCCAGTCCTTGGGTAATATGGACCATGCAAAATGTCAAAAAAGAGGGGCACGCAAAACGAGGTAGCCCCGAAAGACCCAACAAGATGAAAGAAAAGAGGGTCCCTGTTCTGAACGGGGTGTGTGCTGAGGGCACAACAAATTGGGCAAGCCATGTACCATTAAAAGTTATATTCTTTGAGCTGTTTCTCTGAGTTGCCGGCGCATTGGGATGTTTGCAGTCGATATAGGCCCTGACTGAGGGTCATGGGATAGGGGATCCCTGCTACGTGCTTCTGGCTGAAGACTGTTTGAATATGTTGGAGTTGCCGAGAAAGCTCTAGGAGAATGATCCTATCGTTCGGGTATCTCGGCAACTTGTTCGACCGTTCCATGAATCCCTGGGCACAGACGTAGGTGAACTTGGGGAATTGAATGTATAAGAAGGCATACTCCTTCAGGAGTGCCCTGGCGCTGTGGGATACCCTTCTCTCGAAGTCCCTAGCTATTAATCTGATAATGTGGCCTATGAAGGCATCATTGACACGGCAATACTCTTTTTTGAAGTAGCGGTACTGTAGTTGAGGGTACCGGTGAAAAGGCTTAAGCCCTCATTTGTGATCCCCATTCGACGCCATAAATAGCCCACTATACTACCTCTAATCCGCCAAGGAGTACACCAGGTACGAGGTCATGTACAACTTATTGCTTTTCTTGACATTTACGAACTGCTCGTGGAAGCAGTTGCTGATGATACTCCCCCCAGTCGAACGAGATCTTAGTTTTCACGTCCTCATTTCCCTGTATGATCTGTTCAACGTAGTAAGCCATCCATTCTTGGAAGTAGGCGGCTGTCGGGAGACCCATGACCCTGCTTAGCATAGTCACTAAGTCGTGATAATCCTCGTGGAAGTCGCTGTGGAACAGCGCTTGGGGAACCTTTGCAGCGCTGCCCTGTTTCTCCTTAAGTCAGTAAATGTTAATTGACTTTTTGCAGCCCCATGGATTGGCATCCCATGGCCACGTCAAGAAGGCGCTAGGATCGGCATACGCCCACCAGTACCATGTTGAAGATTTCTGGGTGGATTGTAAAGATGATAAGGAGGTCCGCAAGAGACACTGCCAGCGCATGACAGTGCAGTTTTTGAGGAAGGTGCAGCCGTTTCTGGTACCAGACCAACTTGAAGAGGATGAGTCCACCCTTGTGCATCCGAGGTACCCTGCGGTTGCCAACTTGGCAATCCCCTCCATCGACTGGGACGAGCAAGAGGTCGAGGACCTGGATACTATCACGAAGCCAATTATAGCTCGCACTAAGGAGTGGGTTGATGGGCAAGGGGCACAACTGAAACAATAGGGGGTGACTTTAACTTATGAAGCACTCAAAAGCGAGTCAAGTGCCACGGAGGACGTGGCCACCTCTCCATCAACTGGTGAGACTTCCAAGTCTCCCCCCATCACCAGGTCCCAGAAGAGAAAAGAAGTAGAAACAACAGTCTGCGGACCCAAAAAAACAAGCAGCAAAGGATACGGGAGGCTCATATCCCAAGAAGCTTAAAAGGACAGTGATCTTAACAGAGGCACAGCCTCCCTTGCTCCTTCCTCCCCCAACTGGTGTGCTGCCCACCTCTCAGGCCGCAGCCGCCTCGTCTCCGCAGGCGGTGGACATTTCTGTCCACCTTGCCTCTTCGCCCCCGACCGGGTCCATAATCAATATCGACTCTTCCTTGAGCATGACCACTTCCCCTTCCTCTGCTGCTGCCATGTCACCCATCACCTCCCCGCCTCTGGCAACGATAGTGTCACCTGTTCCCCTCTCCACTGTGCCCGAAGCTATTACACGGCACCTGCAGAGTCTTCCCCCCGAGTTCTCACAACTCCTAATGGACCCTGCTCTCCAAGCAGCCCTGGCCCAGGCCCTCACAATAGCTCAGCCTTCGCAACCGACAACAGGTCCGCCGGCCATGGAGGCCACGATGCAAATTTCCAAAGAGTTAGAGGAGCTGGAATAGGAGGCTTCAAAGCCTATTGAGGAGGAGGCCGATGATTATTATGAGCAACCTGAATTTGAGCATAGAACCATCAACAAGGTTTCCTACGAGGAAGAAGAGACGGGCTCCTCCGAGAGCAAGGATGGAGAGGAAGGCTCAGGTGATAAAGAGATTGTCTAGACATTTGATGAGGATATCGAGGAAGAGTCAGCTCATCAGCTAAAGGATGTTAGAGAAGAGGCAGAATAGTCGCCACGTGGTGGAGAGGGACAGCCACCAGAGGGGCAGCCTGAAAAGGATATCACTGAGGCGGAGACCCATATTGTGAAGAGCCCCGAACCTGAGGCTGCCGAGGAGAAGAAAAAAGAACGGGCAGCAAAAGAATAAGATCCCACTCAGATATTATCCACCAAGCTGCCTGTCAAAAGCTTCATGTTTTATCATGACTCCGATGAACAAGAGGAGGATGATGCCAAAGCAAAGGGAGAAGCCCAAAAGGGGGAACAGGCAGAGATCTTACAGTTAACTGAGATGGGTGAAGGCAGCCATGAGGCACCCAAAGACAAATCTGTTATGCCCGATTGGTTGGAAAAGCAGCTTGAAAGGACTACTCCTGTTCTGAGTGACCTGAGGTTGAGATTGGAAGCCATCTTGGCTTGATCTCTAGCCACTATAAAGAAGGAGAAGAAGCCTAAGGTCCGTTCCAGGATAACTATGGGCGCTTCCAGCTCCCGGGCAGCACAGGTAGCAACGCCAACTGTTGGTCAGGCCAGAGTTAGTTACAATATCTCCACCATCGACCTAGGGATAGCCACCAGGGAACAAAAGGCTGGACATCTGGAGGAGTCAGTGGCCACGATGGTGCATCTGATTAAACAGGACAAGATCACCAAAGATGAGCTGAAGGCCCAGGTTGCTGCCCTGACCGACTACATCCAGCAGTGGTCTTCAATAGACGACCTCCCCACTACCTCTACAGCCGCGCCACAACTGCTCTCCAAGGAACAAATAGATAAGCTGGAGAGGAGGAAAAACTTGGAGAAAACCACGGAGGACTGGTTCTAGTAGGTTGCGAGTGTCAAAAACATAAGGATCCGCTTGGCTGTGCAAATAGCCAATAAGTTCCTGGACCTGGTTCAATCCTTGGAAAGCACGAAGAAACTCTGCACCAACTTCCCTGCAATCTATGACTCTGCCTTCCCGAAGGTTGAGGCCATCCTTCAAATGCCAGAAAGCACGTGGGAAGAGAAGTTAGAATTGAAGGAGGATCACTGGTTGGTGGATGTGTGGTGCAGAGACCTCATCAACTGAAAGGAGATAATGGAACAGATCCAGAGCATGGTCGATCTAGATATCACATGGATCAAAGAAATCCGAGTAGAATGCACCGAGTACCTTAAGCTGATAACGGGCCATGATATGCCCATGGTGCAATTGGATGCAGAAAAGGTCAGGTCGTACTTTGAAGAAAATATGAAGGATGGGATAGCCAGAGATATCACAATGGACTTCCTGAGTTTCGCTGCCCGTGCCTTCGATAGATCAGAGCTATTCAGAGATCAGGGCTCAAAGTATGACGAGGACTGGAAGTGGCTAGAAGAGAACACCAAAGAATGGAGCTACCAGGCGTTGAGATGTGAAATCCTCGAGGTAGACAAGCTCTAGGCCGTAATCCTCAAGCATATTGAACACGCAGCCTCCGAGGAGCAACAAAACATCTCAGCCAAGGAAATGGACTTCCCAGAAGTGTAGCTACAGCTAAAGAAATAGCAATTAGCTACAGGACGAAAAGACAAATAGTGTCATCCACTAGATGACAAAATAGGGAAAAGACAAAAGATGTTTTAAAATTGTAAATCTATTTGGGGGTAGGTGAAACCCTATTTTGTAATGAATCGTGGCCACACAATGGAAATGAATCTTGGCCATTCATTTGATTTTTTCGAAACTATAAATAGAGCACTCCCCTCATTTGCAAAAGTGAGAGTTGAGTTGTTGTAAAGGCATGCTGGTGAAATTTATGAGAAATAGCATTGACTTGGTGTATTTCCTTGTTTTCTCTCATGTCAATTGATTCACTTCTCCAATATTAGATGTTTAGCTTAGATCTCTTTGCTGTTTAGTTAGCTGTTCATGTTACTTGGGTAAATTTTAGGAATGCTGTTTGGTGTTTATAAAAATTCCTGCACTGTTGATGATCCCTTAGTCCATACTTTTTGTTGTTTGCTGAAGGTAGATAGCTGTGCAAAGTTAGCCTGGACTTGATTTGAAGCTGCCCCAAACACTTATCTTTAGTTCATGCATGTATGTGGTAGATGAAGGATAAAAATTTGCAGCCCTTAGAAGATAGCACAATTTTTATGATACTGTGAAATTTCTAGTTAAGTGGGATATTGTTTTAAGGAATTGTCCATTGCAGGAACTCCATTGTCACTGTTCGCAGCAAGCTTTAGGCTTAGGAACTTTTCTTCCCCTTTGCTTTTTTCCACTTTTATTTAGAAACTGGACAATACCAAGGTTCATTGCACACTACAATGCCAAATCTAACAACCAGATGGAGTTTGAGACTGCTGTTTGAACCTAGAGCCAACACATAACTGCTTTCATGCTAAGAACTCCCTTTTCGAAGATCCAACTCCATGCTTCGCATCCACACTTTGTATTTCTGTAAGGCCGCCTTGTGATTCTAGCAAATCACATCAAACTATTGAGGTATCTAAGCACCGACATGACCTGACGTCCGAGAAACCTTGGGATAGTGTTCTGCAACTTGATTGTGGAAAATTGTCTTTCAAGAGAGGTAGTGCGCCTATGCACTGCTTGTGTTGAGAAGTGCATAAAAACACCATCAAAAGAATTGGCGCTAGAAGGAGGGAAACGTTCGGAATACTAAGCTACGGGATAAAGCGAAGCTGGATCGGATCGGATCATTCTTCCCGAAAAGGTTTCAAAGGATTCTACGATCAGCACCAAATAAGGGAGAATTTGAAGAATTACAGCCTCCCACGAGGGCAAAACGAGCACAAGGAAGGAGCTCTACGTCTTCCTCTTCCTCCATTCCATTCGCCTCCATTTCACCTCCACCTTCATTTGGCTAGCCTTCATCTTCCACCCAACCATCTCAAACAACATTTGCACATCTTCCCCCCGGCAGCCAAGGGTTCGTTCCTCTCCCGGCCCTTTCAGCCCAAAGCACAGTCCAGGCAGCCATAGCTCAGGGGCAGCCCCATATTGTGGTTGTATTGCCAATACAGCCCCAAATCCCTGTTCTCCAACAACAAGTGCCACCTCTGCCTCCCCCCATGGCTTGGCTTGCGCATAACCCTTTGCCAATATACTTTGCTGTTTATAATGATATGCCCAAGAATCCGAAGGGCTTTTGTTCGAAGTTTCATTCCCGCGACATGCAAAGAACAGCTGAAGAACATATCAAGATTTTCAAAATGGCGATTACCGAAATGCAGGTAGATCACGAGGATGTGGCGTGTCACCTCTTTCCGCATTCATTGGGAGAAGAGGCCTTCTACTGGTACATCAATCTGCCACAGGGATCAATCACCTCGTGGACCCTGATGAAGAATGCCTTTCTACAGAAATATAAGATTCATGTCAACCACGCCGACCTCTACTAGCAGTTCATGTCCATCAGAAAGGAGGTCAATGAACCTATTGGCTCCTTCAATGATCGCTTCCATCGGGCTCACATGAGGCTTCAGGAACCATACCTCCATAATGATGCGGCCGCTCTACCAGTCTACTATGCGGCCCTGGATAAACTCACGGCGGCGCTGGTAAAAATGATGCGCCCACCGCCTGCTACCTTACTGACCGCCTATGTAGAAGCTGTCATTGCAAGTGCGGACTTGGGACAAAATATCTCCAGCCCGCTGCCCTCTTTGAGGCCCGTCGCCCACCCAATGCAAATTTAGGGGCTTAATCAGGCATTTGCTCACCAAACTCCTCTCATGAACCAGGTGCCACAATTGCCTATGGTGCCGCATCTAGGGCAGCCGTTGAATTATGCGCCTCCCGTGACGTCTTATTTGCAGCCTCAGCAACAGTACAGCTATTCCCAAGTAGCTCCGCAGCAGCAAGCATATTCCCAATAGCCCCAGGCACCATTGTACTTATCGGGACCAGACTTTCCTCTAGCCTATCAAAATCAGCCGGCCGCCCTGCCCGCTTTTGTACAAAATCCAGCCCCGTCGCCTGGAGGTGTGGCCAAGAAGGACAAGTTGGAGGAGCTGACCGAAATGATTAAGAAGATGTCCACAGAGATGACGCATCTGAAGAACTAGAATAATCAGTTGCAGGCCTCCTAATGCAACTTTCAGGCCAATCTCAACAGGGACAGTCGAGAGTCTCGAGACAATAGAGATAACAGAGATCATCGAGAAGCAGGCACCTCCTTAAGGCAGAATTATGAGAGGGGGCAGAACTCCAATCAAAATGCAGAAAGGAGACCTTCTCAGAGGAAAAACCGCACATGGAACACCAGGCCCAACAACGGTGGTGTCCCCACGCCATTCAATCAACCGGCAGGCAATGACAGAACATCTAGTGGTGTGTATCTGGCCGAAGCAGCTCTGTCTAGATGGTGCTGACTTCACAAAACCAGCAGGCATTCTGAGCTGGACTGTCCTGAGTTCTAGACAGTTGCTGAAATCTTCCAGGTGGAGGTACAAAATGTCGTTGATAATGCCAACTGCAGGGACATTGTCCCATCAGAGCTCTACGATTCCTCATGTCTGGTGGTTAATCAGGCGCCGTTTCCATGAGGCGACCGCAACGAACTCGAAGCTGAGCCCGCCCCTATTGAGGATGAGAAAGCGCAAGAGGTAAGTAACGAATCAACCTTAGCTCAGCTTTTTGATTCGGTAGATAACAGTTCAGTGGATGAAGAAGAGTCATTTGTGGATGAGGTCCACATGTTCTGTCAACGATCAAGTCCCTATTTCCTTAGGAATAGACAAGCCGGTGGACCCTTCACAACTTCTACCCCACCAAACAACTTCACCACCCCGCCTAATCCAAATGCTAGAAATAACCCGGGGCTCCCTCATATACCCCCCCAATATCTCAACAAGAACCAATCCCAAAACCAACCGCAAGGTCAGCCTCAGAGCCAACCCCAAAATCCGTCTGGGCAAACCAAGATTCAAACCCCTAGTTCTCCCATAGGCCAAGCTTTTAGCTCCGAAATTGAGCAAATGGGTGAATATGTGGCGGAAGAGTTCAAGAAGGTCAAAGTTAGTTTGTCGACCTTCGAATTACTCAAGGTTCCTGCTATAAGGCACGCCTTTTTCAGGGTTCTAAATGGGACTCCCTCATCTAGCATGACACAAGAGACCCCGGCCAAGAGGGTAACCTTTGAGGAGCCCAGGAAAGAACAAGAGGTACAGGACAATACTGGAAGAAGGAACAATATGCCCATGAATCAATCGGCAAGTAGATACATTGAAAAAGAGCCAGAAAGGGCTAGTAGACAGCCTCCCAAGGACCAGCAATTTAAACAAACCAAGGATACAGGCAGTGATAGGAACAAAGGACAAATAGCTCAAATGGACACACCCATGGGCATCCTCCAAGGGAGATCGGAAACTCCCCCATTCCTAACTACTATTAGGGTCTTTGGGAAGAACTTGCACAATTTCCTGCTCGATTTAGGCACGTCTACCAACGTTATGCCCCTGGCCGTATGCAAAGCTCTTGGTATCACCCCCATGCCTTCAAAGAGAAAGGTCACTCAATTGGACAAAATAGAGATTAATATTGTGGGTGAAATAAACCACATCCCCATGCAAATCGCTGCGGACCCCCGGATACAGCAAGTTGTTGACATCCAAGTGGCGGACATTCCTGATGCCTATGGAATTATTCTGGGGAGGGAGTTCACCAAAGCGCTGAGCGGATACACTGCCACAGACCTTTCTCACATGTGGCTGCCATGGAAGGGGCTGCCAAATCAGATTCGTATTGACCGTGAACCCCGGATGAAGTATATGATCACGGAATACAATAATCTCAGTGAGGTGTTGTTCGCTGAGACCGACTTAGGGAATTATTGCCCTTTTGCTTACCAAAATGAGCTTGAGTTTCAGGAAGAACGGGCAGATGAGGTATTGCTGGTATTATGTAGTCCCTCGACGGGTTCCGCACAAATGCCCCTAGATGCAGAAATGTTGGCAGAAGCTGATGATGAGTCGGATAAAGATGATAACTGGGGATTGCTCGATAGCTTCCAAGATTTCATGGAAAAGTGTGCGAGAGATCAGCTCAGCCTAGGAGCTAGAATGAATTTCCAGGACCTCTTATTGCCAAACTGGTGTAGGGTCCACAACGTTGCTCACTCTGAATTTGACTGTTGCCTGTGCCAAGCAGCGGTGGAGCATGTTAAGAAAGCGGCTGCTCCTCTGACAGGAACACCAAAGGGGACACCACTAGAACCACCTGCTGACCGTTGCCTCGACCCAGAAAGCCTTCCTAAGATCACAAGGCCCATTGTCCAGCCAAAAGAGAATGGAGGCTCAGTCAGACCCGAGGATAAGGAATCCTCTGAGTGCTAGACGCTCTGGTTTGATGGATCAAAGTCAAGACTAGGAGCTGGAACGGGGATCGAACTCATCAGTCCAACAGGTAAGACATTTCTCGCTGCCCATCGATTGCAATTTTATTGCACCAATAACGTAGCAGAATATGAGGCCTTAGTCCTTGGCCCTCTTATGGCCTTGAGAAAAAATGTGAAAGCACTGCAAGTCTTCGGAGATTCCCGCACTTGTGGTTAAGCAAGTCAGAAAATTGTACTCCTGCCATGATAAAAAAATCACCAATTATAGACACAGAGTGTGGGATCTCCTAGAGGGCCTAGATGCATTCAACATATAATTGATCCCTCATGCTCAGAATCGCACAGCTAATGCCTTGGCTCAAGCAGCCAGCACGTTATAGCCCCTCTCTTTATTAGGGCTCAAGAAGTTCACTGTTGAGCTAATGTCTACGCCATCAGTCCCAGACAATATCACTCACCTGCAGGTCTTCAATGATGACAAGCATATCCTCCAGTTCATCACAAGCTCTCACGTCTTTGTTGCCCAAATAATTGATGAAACGGATCCACAGGAGGCTGAATTGGACATAGAGGGGGTTATCAATTTGAAAACCAACACAATCCCTAGAGGTATGGTTCAGCTGGAGTGTGTATTCGACCTGGATCAGATCATGGATTAGGACCGGTAAACAAAAAAGGAGGCTATAAGCAGCCAGTGCAACGCTCACAACCTAGGAACAGCCAAGGATACCAAGAATGTCTTTATTGGGAAGGTATGCACGCCTGAGGAAAAGAATGGAATCACAGATGCTTTGTGTAGATATCCTGACATGGTGGCATGGAGTTACGAAGATTTGAAAACATACGACACCTCTGTCATCACGCATACCATCCCTCTGAAGACAGAAGTGAGGCCATTCCGTCAGTGGCAGCGCCCTATTAATGCCTTGCTAGAACCTATTGTTTACAAGGAGGTGCAGAAATTACTTTCAGCAAGAATCATCTTTCCCATTAGGCACTCTACGTGGGTGGCTAATTTGGTCCCGGTCAGGAAAAAGAATGGAGAGATCAGATTGTGCGTGGATTTCCGCAATCTCAATCGTGCCTCAGAAAAGGACAACTATCCGATGCCTTCACTGGATGAAGTGCTACAAATCGTCAACGGCTCCCAGATGATGTCATTCCTCGATGGATACTCCGGATATAATCAAGTAATGGTACAATATGAGGATCGCCACAAGACTGCGTTCACCACTAAGTGGGGGACATTTGCGTACAGAAGAATGCCGTTCGAGCTCATCAATGTCGGCGCCACTTTCCAACATGCTATGGATATCGCCTTCAAGGACCTGATTGGCAAATGTATAATCATCTATATGGATGATTTGACCGTATTCTCCAAGAAGCGAGGTGATCACGTCTCTAACCTATGCAAAGTATTTCAGAAATGTAGGGAATTCGAGGTTTCTCTCAACCCCAAGAAGTGCATTTTTGGAGTGACCGAAGGCAGATTACTTGGGCACATCATCTCAAAGCAAGGAATCTCCATTGATCCTGACCGCATTGAGTCGTTACTCAAGATTCAGCCCCTGGGCAGCAAGAAGGAATTAAAGTCTTTCTTCGGAAAGATTAATTTTGTCCAAAAATTCATCACAGGTTTCGCAGAAATTGTCAAACCTCTCAATGCCATGCTCAAGCAGGACGCTAAAGTTGAATGGACGCCAGATGCCAAACAATCCTTCGAGGAGATAAAATGAGCCATTACTGAGGCGCCTGTGTTGGTCAGTCCAAATTATTTGAAGCCGTTCTATATCTATTCATTTGCTTCAGAGCATTCTTGTGCCAGTATGTTGACCCAAAAGGATGACGAAGGAAATGAGCATCCGATCACCTTCATGAGTGCACCCCTCAAAGATGTTGAATTGTGTTACCACAACATAGAAAAGCAGGCGTACGCTCTCGTTAGGGGAGTAAAGAAATTTAGACACTACATTCTACGTAACAAGGTGTTCGCAATTTTCCCCGACCCAGCAGTCAAAACGCTTCTCATGCAAAACAAGTTGGGCGAATGGAGGGCTAAGTGGGTCACCCTACTCCAAGAATATGATATGGAGATCCAACTAATGAAATTGGTAAGAGGGCAGGCACTCACTCGTACAATGGCCGAAACAGTAGCAGAGGCCGGACCTGAACTCACGATACAACAATATCAGCTTGAAGATGTCTCCCCGAGAGAATGGTACCAAGATGTCGTTTATTATCTGCTCAATCATAAGTGTCCACCGCATCTGCAAGGAGTCCAGAAGAGGGCCCTCAGATTGAAAAGCAATGATTATATGTTACAGGGTTCCATTCTTTATAAGAAGAATCATGAGGGAGTTTATTTAAGATTCCTCGGCAAGGAGGAAGCAGAACACGTTCTGAGGGAGTTCCATAATAAGTTTGGTATAGGCTATGGCTCGGGTTCTTCTATGGCACATCAGATATTAAGGGCAGGGTACTATTGGCCAACCATCTTCAAGGATGCCCATTGCCATGTTCGTTCATGTCATACGTGCCAGACCGCTGCCACCAGGAAGAGAAATGTTGCTGTCCCACTGCAGCCCGTGTTGGAGGTAAGGCCTTTTGCGCAATGGGGTCTCGACTTCATCGGTTCGGTAAGCCCTCCATCATCTATGGGACACAGGTACATTCTGACCGCTACTGATTATTGTACTAGATGGACGAAAGCAATAGATTGTAAGCATTGTACAACTGGAGTAGTTACTGATTTCTTAGAAAGTTTCATTTTAAATCGCTTTGGTTGTCTGTATGCTTTGGTATGTGATAATGGACCTGCTTTCGTCTCATTGAAATTTGCTGGCAGGGCGTTTGACTATGGGATTTCCCTCAAATTCTCATCCAATTATTACCCTCAGGGCAATGGCCTTGCCGAGTCCACAAACAAGAATTTTATTACTATGATAAAAAAGCTACTAGATAGGAATCCCAAGGACTGGCATACCCAGCTCTGTTTCACCCTTTGGGCTGATCGCACCTGCCATAAGGCTACCCTTGGTGATTCCCCGTTCCACCTTGTCTATGGTCTTGAGCCAATCTTCCCCATCCACCTGAAAATTCCTACTCTTCAATTCATCAACGATTTTTATGAAGGAGGAGATCGTAGGGAAGCTCGTTTAGCTGAACTTTTACATTTAGAGGAAGTTCGAGACCGTGCAATAGAAAATTTTGCCAAACATCAGGGCGTAGTGAAGAGATGGTTCAACCGCCGAGCCAAAATCAAGGCCTTTAGGATTGCAGATTTGGTCCTATATTGGGACAAGGCCCATGAAAAGAAAGGGGGACACAACAAATTCAACAAGCTCTAGCTTGGCCCCTTTCAGATAGCTCAGATTTTGGGAGATAATGCCTTCTGCCTAAAGAACTTAACCAGTGAGAACGTCCCATTGCCAGTCAATGGGTAGCACCTGAAGCATTACTTCCAAGCTTGAGCTCCTTCGAGCTCTTTGTTGTAAATACCTGTGCATAAGTTAGAGTAGGTGCTTTCTTGCTTGTTTGCATTTTTTTTGCATCATTTTTTGCTTTCTCCCTCCCGACAGTTTTGTTTCGAAAGAGGTTTCCCGCTCCTTTGTGGTGGCCGTGCTTGCCTAACAAGTGGTTCACTTTGCTGTCTGTTCTTCATGTTCTTTGGCTAAACATTCACTCTAGACTATTGGTCTTTGCAAAGTTGTCCGCGAATGATTTCCCTGTCTGAATTTTGCTCAGAACTTGACCCTTCGCCGGATCTTCTTACCTGCATCTTGGATCTCGCACAAATTACATAATAATAAATTCTGAAGGACCGTGCTATGGTTGTCACGACACCCAAGTGAGTGAAAAATCCTAAGTCTACTCCAGTGACCACTGCAATCTCAAACCCATTGTAGGCTTCAATGCTTACCCGGTCGAATTAAATGGCAAAAGAGAATTGAAATATCAAAGCAAAAGAGAAAAAGGAACTCTGAAAAAGAAAATAAACAACCGTATGGGTGTTCGGATAACTCTACCGGGGCTATGGACGCCCGGCCGGCAGTAGAGCAATATCCATGAGATTGTAGCGACAACTCCGCTGGGGCTATGGACGCCTGACTGGCAGCGGGGCAATGTCCAGGTTACTTTTGGTGTTAGGCAACTTATGTAGCTCACTTGGTTAAAGTAATAACCCTGGTTACTATCCCTAGGAAAGGAATGAACTCATTCCACACACACTTTCGAGATGTCATGTAAGCTGACCTAATTAAGGATCTCGTTCTCCCGGATTCATTCTCAGAAGCCGCTCCTGGTCTATGAAACCAGAGATTCTGGGTCCTGAATGAATATTTATCCCTAGAACGGTCCGGAGCATTCTCCAGTGGAGTCGCCATTTGTTGTGCCCTCAGCACACACGCCCCGTTCGGAACGGGGACCCTCTTTTCTTTCGCCTTGTCGGGTCTTTCGAGCTTGCCTCATTTTGCGTGCCCCTCTTTTTTGACGTTTTGCATGGTCGATATTACCCTAAAGTTTCATCCTAAAATCGACCGTGGTTTCCCTTTTGGTTTTTGCTGCCCTCCGGGGCATCGTGGGTTCCTTGGGCCTTTCGGGCTCTTGGGCGGCCCTGGGCCCCTCTGGGCCCGGGCCTCCGGGGTTCCCTTATCGGGCTTCCCCCTTTCGTTCGCCGCCCTGGCGGCGTTCCCCGGGCGTCTTTCCACCCTCCGGAGCCCACCCTGCCAATTGTCGTTCGGAGGTGTTCAGGGATTTCCTGGGCGGCCCCTGCTCCTTCGGGCTCCAGGCTCCAGAAGTCCGCATCTGGACTTCCATCCCGGGATTGCCATCCGCGACGGCGACCCTGCGTCGGTCACCTGCCCTTCGGGCCCCCGGTGTTGCTCGCCGCCACCGTTCAAGTGAAAGCGAAATCTTTCGGCGGCGAACTCTCCACCGCACCCCGCCCTTCGGGCCCCGAGCGTTCTGTCACCGCCGTCGTCAAGGTCATCACATGTTCTCACGGCGGCTTCCCGCCTGTCGGATCCCGGAGTCTCTGCCGCCGCTGCCGACTCAAATTTGAATCTCACCAACATTTTGGCGCGGTCGTACGTGCATTTAATGTGAGCATTAATGGCGAAGGGGGTATATAATGTGTGGTCGGCGAAAGTCATTTTCATTGTTTGAATTGCTCGAGTTGAAGCGAGTTGCAAAGCGATCATCTGGAGCCCATCGCCATCAAAAGTGTTGCCACCGTTGCCATCAAATTCACCTCGTCGACCCCACCGGTGGATCGTACAACTTCCCGCTTAGCATTTTTGAGGTGAGTTTTTTCCGTCCGCACTCCCGTCATTTTGATCATTTTGGGTGTTTTAAAATGAATTGAACAATAATTAAATTGCATGAAAGTAAAGAACTCCCCATTGCGCTCCAAACCCACATTTTAGAAATTCCTTAAACCCATTGCAATGGCCCTCCCTATCGATCCGAGGCTCGCTCGTTGCGCGGCTGTTCTTCACGCAAGGCGACTAGTCCCCTCGAGCCCGGTCCCCTCTTTCGCCGGTCCATTCCTGCGTATTGTTGCATGCCAGCGGCCATCCCCCTAGTCGGGCCTGGGTCATTGGGATTCCGTCCTCGGAAAGCCCTTCACATTTTGCCGCGTTGAATCTGACCTCGGTGGTGAAATCCGGTCTGCTTCCCCGCCCTCCGGGCCCAGTTGTTCGGAGTTTCATCTCTGGAACTCTATGATGGTTCTGCCGTCGTCGATGGCGGAACCCCTACAGCTGCCCGACCTTTGCCTGACCCCGGTCTGTCCTTCGGCGCCGCTGTCGCCCGCACCCTCCATATCTTGCAGCGGCCATGGGAGCGCGTCGTCCCGCCTCCCGAGTCCTGGTCAGTCCTTCACCGCCGCCGTCGCCGGAACCCTCCATATCTTGCGGCGGCTTGTACCCCGCGTCGTTCCGCCTCCCGGGTCCCTGGATGGCTTTCGCCTCTGTCGACGGTGGGTTGCCATAACTTCCCGGCGGCCGTCGTCTTGCGTCCTCCCGTGGGCCGGACCCCGGAGTTCTCCTCGCCGTCGGCGCTGAGACACATTGCAGGATCTAACCTCGGCGGCGAACCCCCGTCAACTCCCCGCCCTTCGGGCTCTGGTCTTCTCCTCGCCGCTGCCTTTCAAAATGAACTAAGATTATGCGGCGGCCTTCGCGATGTGGCCTCCCGGCCCCCCGGGGCCCGGTGCTCCGAATGCCGTTCGGTTTAAACTGTTTAACCAAACCTTGTTTCGGCGGTCTCTTGCCTCCTGGACTCCGGCCTTCGGACTTCCGCTGTCGGACTTCCGCAGCCAGACTTCCGTCCGATGTCTGCCGCCGCCGGCTTCCTTCCGGCCTGAAACCTCCGAAGCTCCTTAAATTGATCCAAACCAATTCAAATTGAGAATCTAACTTCGACCCACGTCCTAAATCCTACCGTTCTCCATCATGGCCCCCTTAAGATATCAAAATTTGGCCAACGGGGGTCTCTGGGAACTTTCGGTCATGTTTTCCCTCCTTGACAGCATTCCTGCTAGGGAAGTCCGGCCCTCAGGCCCGGATTGTCCAAATGCCCTAAAAAGAAATCGATATCATTTGAGGATAAATTTTTTGATGTATTTGAATGGTTATTTAGATGATATACTCACAATGCGGACTAACATTAACGTTATTGATGTTTTGTTGTGCTGACTTCACCCTTTGCTTGCAGGATATATGGAATCAGCTGCAGGAACTTCAGGGGCCTCTACCGAAAAGGACAAGGGTAAGAAATCTGGGAGGGCCGCTCATTGAAAGGATGATAAAGACCAAATAAAGTTTCAATTTCAAGGTGAACTGCTCCAATCAAAAAAGGTCTTGACTGACTGGAGAGAGATCTCAGACACCAATATCGGCCAGGTGGACATAGATGAGTTCACCCAGAGGGTCAAGGTCGACCCTAAAACAAAGAATGCTTGGTTAATACGCCAAAGTGGGATTGCCAAAGCTATCGGCTTCCCTCCTTCTCTGATAGCACCAGAACTGGTAATGGCTTGCCGAGAAGCCTACCAAACAGATACCAGAACAATCGTGGACAAGGAAGGGAATATCCTTGCCGACATGTCTCCGGCAGGAATCACAAATACATTCCACATTCCCACGTTCCCGCACATGCAGATCCCCACTTTGGAGCAGTGTCAGGCGACATGGGATGCCAATCCATTGGGCTGCAAAAAGTTAATTAACATTTACTGGCTTAAGGAGAAATGGGGCAGCACTGCAAAGGTTCCCCAAGAGCTATTCTGCAGCGACTTCCACAAGGATTATCACGACTTAGTGACTATGCTAAGCAGGGTCATGGGTCTCCCGACAGCCGCCTACTTCCAAGAATGGATGGCTTACTACGTTGAACAGATCATACGGGGAAATGAGGACGTGAAAACTAAGATCTCGTTCGACTGGGGGAGTATCATTAGCAACTCCTTCCACGACCCTGCTCTCCAAGCAGCCCTGGCCCAGGCCCTCGCAATAGCTCAGCCTTCGCAACTGCCAACAGGTCCACCGACCATGGAGGGCACGATGCAAATTTCCAAAGAGTTAGAGGAGCCGGAACAGGAGGCTTCAAAGCCTATTGAGGAGGAGGCCAATGATTATTATGAGCAACCTAAATTTGAGCATAGAACCATCGACAAGGTTGCCTATGAGGAAGAAGAGACAGGCTCCTCCGAGAGCAAGGATGGAGAGGAAGGCTCGGGTGATAAAGAGATTGTCCAGACATTTGATGAGGATATCGAGGAAGAGTTAGCTCATCAGCTAAAGGATGTTGGAGAAGAGGCAGAATAGTCGCCATGTGGTGGAGAGGGACAGCCACCAGAGGGGCAACCTGAAAAGGATATCACTGAGGCAGAGATCCATATTGTGAAGAGCCCCGAACCCGAGGCTGCCGAGGAGAAGAAAGAAGAAGGGGCAGCAAAAGAACAAGATCCCACTCAGATATTATCCACCAAGCTGCCCATCAAAAGCCTCGTGTTTTATTGTGACTCCGACGAAGAAGAGGAGGATGCTGCCAAAGCAAAGGGAGAAGCCCAAAAGGGGGAACAGGCAGAGATCTTACAGTTAATTGAGATGGGTGAAGGCAGCCATGAGGCACCCAAAGACAAATCTGTCATGCCCGATTGGCTGGAAAAGCAGCTTGAAAGGACTACTCCTGTTCTGAGCGACCCGAGGTCGAGATTGGAAGCCATCTTGGCTCGATCTCTAGCCACTACAAAGAAGGAGAAGAAGCCTAAGGTCCATTCCAGGATAACCATGGATGCTTCCGGCTCCCGGGCGGCACAGGTAGCAACGCCAACTGTTGGTTAGGCCAGAGTTAGTTACAATATCTCCACCATCGACCTAGGGATAGCCACCAGGGAACAGAAGATCGGACATCTGGAGGAGTCAGTGGCCACGGTGGTGCATTTGATTAAACAGGACAAGATCACCAAAGACGAGCTGAAGGCGCAGGTTGTTGCCCTAACCGACTACATCCAGCAGTGGTCTTCAATAGACGACCTCCCCACTACCTCTATAGCCGCGCTACAGCTGCTCTCCAAGGAACAAATAGATAAGCTGGAGAGGAGGAAAAACTTGGAGAAGACCACGGAGGACTGGTTCCAGCAGGTTGCGAGCGTCGGAAACATAGGGATCAGCTTGGCTGTGCAAATAGCCAATAAGTTCCTGGACCTGGTTCAATCCTTGGAAAGCACGAAGAAACTCTGCACCAACTTCCCTGCAATCTACGACTCCGCCTTCCCGAAAGTTGAGGCCATCCTTCAAATGCCAGAAAACACGTGGGAAGAGAAGTTAGAATTGAAGGAGGATCACTGGTTGGTGGACGTGTGGCGTAGAGACCTCATCAACTGAAAGGAGATGATGGAACAGATCCAGAGCAGGGTGGATCCGGATATCACATGGATCAAAGAAATCCGAGCAGAATGCGCCGAGTACCTTAAGCTGATAACGGGCCATGATATGCCCATGGTGCAATTGGATGCAGAAAAGGTCAGGTCGTACTTTGAAGAAAAGATGAAGGACAGGATAGCCAAAGATATCACAACGCACTTCCTGAGTTTTGCTACCCGTGCCTTCGATAGATCAGAGCTATTCAGAGATCAGGGCTCAAAGTATGACGAGGACTGGAAACGGCTAGAAGAGAACGCCAAAGAATGGAGCTACCAGGCATTGAGATGCGAAATCCTTGAGGTAGACAAGCTCTAGGCCATAATCCTCAAGCATATTGAACATGCAGCCTTCGAGGAGCAACAAGACAGCCCAGCCAAGGAAAAGGACTTCCCAGAAGTGTAGCTACAGCCAAAGAAACAGCAATTAGCTATAGGACGAAAAGGCAAATAGTGTCATCCACTAGATGACAAAATAGGGAAAAGACAAAAGATGTTTTAAAATTGTAAATCTATTTGGGGGTAGGTGAAACCCTATTTTGTAATGAATCGTGGCCACACAATGGAAATGAATCTTGGCCATTCATTTGGTTTTTTTGAAACTATAAATAGAGCACTCCCCTCATTTACAAAAGTGAGTTGAGTTGTTGTAAAGGCATGCTGCTGAAATTTATGAGAAATAGCATTGACTTGGTGCATTTCCTTGTTTTCTCTCATGTCAATTGATTCACTTCTCCAATATTAGATGTTTAGCTTAGATCTCTTTGTTGTTTAGTTAGCTGTTCATGTTACTTGGGTAAATTTTAGGAATGTTGTTTGGTGTTTATGAAAATTCCTGCATTGTTGATGATCCCTTAGTCCATACTTTTTGTTGTTTGCTGAAGGTAGATAGCTGTGCAAAGTTAACCTGGACTTGATTTGAAGCTGCCCCAAACACTTATCTTTAGTTCATGCATGTATGTGGTGGATGAAGGATAAAAATCTGCAGCCCTTAGAAGATAGCACAATTTCCATGATACTGTGAAATCCCTGGTTAAGTGGGATATTGTTTTAAGGAATTGTCCATTGCAGGAACTCCATTGTCACTGTTCGCAGCAAGCTTTAGGCTTAGGAACTTTTCTTCCCCTTTGCTCTTTTCCACTTTTCTTTAGAAACTGAACAATACCAAGGTTCATTGCACACTACAAAGCCAAATCTAACAACCAGATGGAGTTTGAGACTGCTGTTTAAACCTACAGCCAACACATAACTGCTTTCATGCTAAGAACTCCCTTTTCGAAGATCCAACTTCATGCTTCGCATCCACACTTTGTATTTCTGTAAGGCCGCCTTGTGATTCCAGCAAATCACATCAAACTACTGAGGTATCTAAGCACCGTCATGACCTGACATCCAAGAGACCTTGGGATAGTGTTCTGCAACTTGATTGTGGGAAATTGTCTTTCAAGAGAGGTAGTGCACCTATGCACTGCCTGTGTTGAGAAGTGCATAAAAACACCATCAACATTACCCATTGAGGTAGAAATTCCATCCCTTTGAGTTTCATTAAGAGGACTCATTCTAGATGAAGATTATAGAGTCTCAAGACTTTAGGAGCTAGAGTTGTTAGATGAACATCGCGAACAAGCTGTAAATCATTTGACAGTTTATCAACAAAGAATGCCAAGGAACTATAATCATAGGGTTAAGCCTAGAGTCTTCTAGGTTGGAGACTTGGTCCTACGAGAAAACCCTAGAAATCAAGTAGACAGAGAAAATAAGGGAAAATTTGAACCTAACTGGATAGGGCCTTATGTCATCATATCAATCTACGGATCAGAAGCATATTGTTTGTCTACACCAGAAGGAGATCTGTTGGAGGAACCCATGAATATTATTCATCTCAGGTGATTCTATACTTGAGGACACCTAGCGCATGGTTGGAAAAGTCATCTTGATGAAAACCTAGCAAACAAGCATCATGATGACAGAAAAAATCAAAAATACAAAAAAGAAAAAAATTTAAAAATGGAAAAATTGAAAAAATCATAAAAGGTGCAATAAAAACAAATGGTGAAAACCTGGTAAACAAGTGCTACTTGTTATTTAAACTAGCTTTTCTATCTATTGGGTACAGTTTTGCTTCGGTTGTTTCCTTTCATTATCATTTTCCATCTATCATTTGAGAAAATTATTATCATTATCCATATCATGGAAAAAGTTATCATATCTCACCCTAGCTTGGGGGCAACATCCTAGAGTTATTCAGTACAATGGACTTTGAGCTTAACACATGAAGAGAAATCAACATGACAACACTGTGTAGCAATACTTGAAAAAGCAACAAAAAACACTAGAAAATCCATCAAAATCAGAAGAAATCAAAAAATCCATCAAAATCCAAAAACATTAGAAAACCTATCAAAAATCCAAAAACATCAAAAAATCCATCAAAATCCAAAAACATCAAAAACTCCATCAAAATCAAAAGAAAATAAGAAAATCAAAGAAAATCCAAACAAAAACATTCATAAAATCGAAAAAACACAAAAATAGAGTCTATGTCAGTCGAACTACGTGGTCTCTGTATGTATAACATAGGCAAGGCTAATCTTTGATTAGCCCCTGAGGCCCTTGACCATTTGAGAATATCATACACACATCAGCACACACACTTCAACATGGATGATCTAATCTGAATAATGATTTGAAAATACTTTAAGTAGATTTTGAATTGTTGTACTTTGTTTTTTATCATTTGCTTATCATTTCTTTGGAGCTACTCGATGATGTATTGAATTAGAGAAGCAAGGAAGGAGAATGGTATTTTTGTTTGTTTTTTGTTTGTGAGTTAGTCATTATTATTTTGTGAATTTTCATGGGAAGTGCTCTACCAAGTATCATGGATGACATTCCGATTCACTTAAGAAAATGATTAATTCTTGTTTGTTTATGTAAGAAATGTGCAAGTCATCTTGGTTTAATTATACCTCAATGCTTGTGTCCGCTTGCAATATCAAAAATCATGAAATAAATACTTAGGTCATCATTGGTCTATCTCATATCATTGATGCTTGTATTCACTTTCAACATTTTTAAAGCTCAGTGACGATACAAAGAAAAATCAAAAGATTGTTAAAATGACACTTAGATTTGCATTTATAAAATAGATTTGCATGATAAAATAGATTGCATTCATAATAATGTTACATATGTAGAGTATTGGTTACACAAGTTAACAAACTCATTTATAAAACATGTTATCTTTTCTTATTAAGGATTGAGTATACTTGACATATACAGTTATCATATAGTTGCATCATCATCCTCATTGCATACACATAGAACACATTTTATTTATCATCTCATCATTCATACATTTATATACATCACATTTCACGTATCATGCATACATTGCATCTCATAAATATTACATTGCATTTAGTTGCATTTCATCTATCCATTAGATCATACATTACATCATCATATATCGTACATACATCTCATTTTTCATATGCATCTCATTTTACATCACATCATCATATATCATACATACATCTCATTTTGCATATACATCTCATTTTACATTACATCATCATATACAATACATACATCTCATTTTGCATATACATCAACCTCATACATCTCATTATCATATATCATGCATCATCATTATTACTATGCACATCATAAAACATACATCATCATAAATATGAAAATGCATCCATAACATCTAGTATAAACATCATATATCATCATTATAGTATAAACATCATCACATATCATATAGCACATAGAAATTAAAATGCATCCATCACATAATCATGTAGAACACATCATAGATCGATCAAAACCACTACACATCATATAAATCTCATCAAGTGTCAAGTATACAATGAAATATAAAAAGAGAAGAGATAACATCATATCAAAAATGGCTGTATAAATCTCCAAAATACATCATAACACACAATCATAAAATCACGTGTTGCTCACACCAGAAGGAGTAGGCCTCTGCGGACTAGTACCACCACCACCCACACCACTAGATGTCCTCGGATCTCTTGGATCTCTCAAAAGAGGATGTGTCACACCTCTACTCACTATCCTCGTGCATGTCCTCTCTGAATGGGATTGTGCATAGCTAACTCTTTGCTCTGGAGGGAAAATCTCATAGTATCTACCTCTATAATACTCAATCTCCTAGCGTACACACATAGCCTCTCGTATGTAATCAGCAACAGAAGTCCCCTCTACCACTCTCTAAAGTATCTATGTAGTATCTTGCGCTACCTTTGCTGCTCGTCTGGCACTATCCCGCTCAGTAGTCAAGGTTGTGATCTGTGCCAGCGCATCTGATAACTGTGCCTATATCTGTGGCTATGCATGGGCAATAATCTATGCTCGCCCTACTACCTATCTGGCCTCATCCCTCTTGCGAATCAGAGAGGTAATCTGTTTCTGTGTAGTGGCCATCTGTGCCTACATCTGGGCCTGGGTTTGTGCTAGCTATCACTGTAAAGTCAAAATCTCAACCCGCATGCTAGCAATCTATGACCACTCTGCTAGGGAGGGAGCAACTAACAACCTTTTACGAGGCACACTGGTTAAGGGATCTAAGGTACCTACTATGCTCGGTCTCCCCCCATCTCCTCCATCATCCCCACTGTCATCACTACTCTCCTCACTATCATCATCACCGCTATCATCATCACTACCCTCCTCATCACCACTACCCTCCACATCCACATCTACATCCTCCACATCATCATCTACATCCTCTCCTCCCCCACCCACATCCCCTACCTCTCCTCCACCTCCTCTCTCCTCTATCTGTGACCACAACCAACACAAGCCTCCTCTGTAGCTAATGGTCCTGGCTCATCTAGAATGGTAATGCAATGGGGTGGGTGTAAGGCTAAATATTGTGTGTAATCAGCTGTCATCAATGCCTCTACCATATCATGCCACATATCCCATGGTGACAGATGAAGAGCATGATAATCTACAATAAGAGTCTCATATGGTAAGCATGGACCCCAATCACTGGCATCAATCTAATGTCAACCATAATGAGCTACACCCTGAGGCATACACTGTACAATCCCATACTGCTTGTATACTCAGTGCAATAGAAACCTCTCCACAATGGTGGAGGTCTTCCCTATCAGATACATGGAATCACACAAATATCCCAGCTTTGCATCATCCTCGTCCCAGTGATCACAATCTAGATATGGACACTAGGTGACTGCCTCTATATCATCAAAAACCCATTGTGAAACTTTGATATCTATCCTACTCTAAATGTGCAAAATAACTAAGAAATGTGAATGACAAAATACCAAAGACACCTCAAGATTAGCCAAAAGAGTGATATAACAAAAAGGAAAGTAAATAAAATGAAACACAAACAATTTTACCTCCCTTGTTGATATCTCTTTGATTGGCCCTTGCTTGGAATTGATTGTGTGCTCCTTAGATGATTGCTTGAATGACTAAATGCAAGATTAGAGATGCAAAATGATTAAAAAGATGGCTAGATGATGGTAAAGGATTGAGGATTCAAATTGGCAGCATGTAGTTATGAGAATGCAAAAGTGTTTGGGAAAGCAAATGGGCAGCATGTAGTTGCTCAAATCCAAAAGTGTTGAAAATTCCCTTCAAAAGGGGGTATTTATAGGAGAATTTGAATTCTCTAGAGAATTCAATGGTCAAGATTGATCCAACAAGGCCAAGATGGAGGGCTATTGTGAGTTGAGAACCCACAAGCCCTCACATCTTGACATGTGGAGGGTGAAGTGGAAAAGGGGATATTGTTGTGCAGTTTTGCACACACGCCCCACTGAAAGCGGGGACCCTCTTCTTGCCCCTTAATTTTATTGATTTCATTGTCTTTGGAGGTCCTTAGATGTTCATCTTGCTTTCCAAAGTGATTTCCCCAGGTTGCACTTTGAAAAAACTAGGTTTTGAACAAAATCCGCGATTTACCAGTCCGGCTGGAATTTCCCATAATCCTATCCGGCTGGAATTTCCCATAATCCTGTCTGGCTGGAATTTTCTGGATTCCTGTCCGCCTGGATTTTTCCGGATTCCTGTCTACCTGGTTTTTTCCGGATTCTGGTCTAGAATCCGCCTGATTCTGGTTTACTTCATTGTGCATTTTCAGACAAGTGTAGGCTTCATAATACCTATAGACACAACGAGTTTGAATGCTTGGCCTTTCTAGACAACATTGAGATGGTCTTGCAAAGGAACCTTTTCATGCAAAATATGTCTGAACCATTAGCCACCTCAGATCTAGGGTTTATTGATGTTGCAGTCGAGGCATTTACACAGATAGTTGAAGGTCAGTTTGCTAGTGGTAAGTGCTTGCAGGATTTCCTTTCGTCTAAATGGTGTAGAGTCCATGATGCAGCCCATTCAGAGTTCATCTGTCATTCATGTGGGGACATTATCTTTAAAGTTGGAGAATACCTGGAGTGGAAAGGCGAGTTAAGCAAAGAATGCACTGCAGAAGGGCTGACTACTTCTAGATCTAGGGATGGCATTGCAACTGATGTTGACGTGACTTTGGAAGGAACTGAGTGTCATGAAGATGAATCTGAGGCATCAGAGATAATAGAGGAACATTCAAGTGAATAATCACCTACGGAGATCAAGGAGGATGTTCTTGTTGAGGCTATTCAAGTTCCTGAAAATATAGTGGAGGCTGAAAAAGAGGTTCATGTCCAAGACGAAGATGCGATACAGAACAGATACAAAGATTTTGTTGCCAGAATTATAAGAGATTGGTCAAGCCTAGGTTTTGGAGTCTACCTAGAGGAGCTGTTGTTACCAGCTTGGTGCAGGATACATGAGGAAGAGCATTCAGAATTCACCTGTTTCCAGTGCCAGACAGTCATAAAGGAGGTGAAGGAGCAAGTACAACTACTCTTACATGCAAATGATACACAGACGGATGCATCAGACAAGTCTCTGATTGAGGAATGTCAACCAGTTGCTGACGAATGTCTTGAAGAACGTGAGGAAGCACTCAGTGAAGTGATCAACGTTCCTGATGATTGCGATCAAGAATCCGAACTAGTGCCAACAGAAGATGAATTCAGGGAGTCTTCTCATTTATCTAATTCTATTTTTCCTCAGCTTATTGATGAACTGTACAATAAAAACTCACAGATTCTATGCGCTATTGATGGGGTAGCTAATGTGGTTCATGCTAATGTGCAGGAAAATATGAATGATGTTGAAAACAGAAATGTTGCAGTCAGTATTGGTGAACATGCTCCAACTTCTCCAGGTGAGAATGTGCTGGAAGATCAATCTGTGATACCTTCGGATGAGCATCCTACTGAGGAAATTGTTGTTCAAGATAATGCCTCTGCGTTTTCATTGTTGATACCTCATGGAAATACTCAAACAGGTGAAAAGTTCCATGTTCATAGTTCTGAAAGTCTTCGATATGAATTTCACTCTACATCATGTAATGATTCCTCTAATTCTAGCTTGCCTGTTTCAAATGCAAGTGGAATATTGCACCATCAATGGAGACCCCCTGATGACACTATGATCAACTCTTCACAAGTGGAGGATGATGAACACAACACTCGGTCTGTAGAAATGCAAAATCAGGTTGTTTCTTTCTTTGCTAGAAATTTTGAATCTTGTCAATTTGATTATGGAGATTTAGGAAAGACAACTTGCATATGGGTTAATCATGGTCCTAATGAGCTACCTCAGTTACTAGTTATTCCTAATCTTGACATGGAGTTTGAATGCTACAACGCAGAGATTTATTTTTCTGAATATAAAGACAGGTTTGCATTTCTGAGGACTGTTACCTTCACCTTATTGCTTGTCCATGCATTGATTAATCATATGGGGATGAGTCTCAGTTCATCCTGTCTGATCATGAGCCACTTTGAGTCTCTCTGTACATAGTGTTGATATGAATAAATGCAGCTTGGTCTGCTTTTCTTTTACTTTTTTCTGTTTTGTTTTCTTTAGGATAGATTGCTTTAGTTTAGATGGCTTTTCCTTGCTTCTGTTTTGGCTAGTTTAGTTTGCTTTGGATTTCGGTTTGATTGTTCTGCTTCTCTAGCTTGGGTTTTCTATTTTCTGGTTGGGGAGGTGTCCTTCCTGTGCAATAATTCTTTATTATCTAGGATTGTTCTAAGTGTTTTATTGATGGACTTTAGTCATGTGTCTTGAATTAATGGTCAAAGATCCTTTGTTGGTGTCAAGCAATCTGAATGTCTGATTTAAAGAGAATGGGTCATTGGTCTGACTTGAATCTGAAGTATTCTGAAATCTTATATCCTTCATACATCTTAAGAATCGGAAGGTTGCAGTAGGGTCCTTGCAAGGTCTTGTTGGGTGAAAAATCACATTTCTGCTTCAGTGCCACTGTGGTTCTCAGCCCTGGGTGTGGACTTCACTGTTCACAGGTTGAAATGAAAAGAGTAAAAAAAAAATTAAAAAAAGAAAAGAAGAGAAAATATTGAGAGTCAGAGGAAAGAATTCAACTTATCAGGAGTATCTGAACATCTCTGCCGGGGCTATAGA
>VDFB02270651.1:815453441-815569933 GCA_007258455.2 Sequoia sempervirens
CTTTATAAAATGTAAGTTTTTTTAGAAAGGGTCAAAATTTTATTCAAATTAAATTTGAACATGTGGGCTATTAATGATGATATTTGTTTTTCAGGACTAAACAAATATTAAAAGGGGGACTTGCATATGGATTCGTGCCAAAGAGGAAATCCGGAAGCATTCAATTTAAACTTTCAAAATGGGAGCTGCCTAAGAATCCGTGCCATAACTGTCTACAGCTGGGGGACTTTCTAGAAAACACGTGAATCTGATCTTGCTGGAGATCGTGGGCCGACATGGATAATATTCATGCATTTAATTCAAATCTTGTCCTATTTTGAAATTCTCCTGGCCGACCTGTTTTGAGGCCAGTTATTATTGTAAAATCTAATTAGGCCGACATGTTTGGGGTTTTCTATAAATGGCGTTTGTGCCTCATTTGTAAGGGGGTGAGAGAGAGACTAGGAGAAGATTTGATAGAGAGCGAATTTAGCAGTAGAGTAGAGGTAGAAGCTAGCCAATTTCTGAGCAAATGATGTAAATGCATTAAATGTCACCGGAGTTTGGCTATTCAATACACCAGCTACCAGGATTTTCTCGTGATCTCTTTAGTTGATCATCTGCATGGTTCTTATGATTCTATCTTCGCATTGCCTGCTGTTAGGATTTAGATTAAACTGATTCAATGATGTTTATGATTTAATGTTTGAAGTGTTTGCAGCAATCCCCGGTCCATACTTTTTACAGCTAGCTGATGGTTAGTTGTTTTGTAAAGTTAGCCTGGACCTTTATATTCATTGTGCTTGGTTCAATTATGGAGATTTATTCATTTTAACTGCAATTGGGTTGTCTTGGGTGAATGTTCATGATCTGAAAATCTTTAAAACCTTAGAAGATTGCACTGTTTCTGTAAGATTGCAGATTTA
This sequence comes from Sequoia sempervirens, assembly GCA_007258455.2. Taxonomy (NCBI): domain Eukaryota; kingdom Viridiplantae; phylum Streptophyta; class Pinopsida; order Cupressales; family Cupressaceae; genus Sequoia; species Sequoia sempervirens. The sequence continues at coordinate 815,454,347 of VDFB02270651.1, forward strand.
TCTTGATCGAGCAGAGATTGGTTTCGTTGGGATTGGTCCATTTCAAGTGTTTATCATTTGCATTGTTAATCTTAAGAGTTAGAATAGAATAGAATTTCTCTAAACCCTTATCTCCTTCGCTGTTTATTTTGAATCTGGGTTAGTTTTAGGGTTAAAAGCATCACCATATTGTTGCATCTGATGAAAATCCACTTCCAGCATTGTTCATTTGTAAGGCCCCTTGTGATTACCAGCATTTTCACATATTATCTGAGTTGTTTATGCATTGTCATGACCTGACACCCGAGAGACCTTGGGGTGATTTTCAGTGATTTATTGTTGAAAATAACCTTTCAAGAGAGATAGAATATTGCACTCTGTCTGAGTTGTTGCTGTGCAGAAAACACCATCAACAGATTGGCGCTAGAAGGAGGGCGAACAAGGTGACATTGCTGGAAGATTGAATGAGCCTTTATGTTGAAAATCTGAGATATGGCAGATCTCAAAATCAGAAAATTCAAGTTCTGAGTCAAGATGAAAAATCAGCGTTATGTTTTTCATAATGGAAACAGTCTTCAGATTGACTTTTTTCAAATCTGTAAGTCATTGAATGGGAGGATAAATCAATGGAATGGCAAGGGTTTACTTCATTGTGCATTTTCAGACAAGTGTAGGCTTCATAATACCTGTAGACACAACGAGTTTGAATGCTTGGCCTTTCTAGACAACATTGAGATGGTCTTGCAAAGGAACCTTTTCATGCAAAATCTTTCTGAACCATTAGCCACCTCAGATCTAGGGTTTATTGATGTTGCAGTTGAGGCATTTACACAGATAGTTGAAGGTCAGTTTGCTAGTGGTAAGTGCTTGCAGGATTTCCTTTCGTCTAAATGGTGCAGAGTCCATGATGCAGCCCATTCAGAATTCATCTGTCGTTCGTGTGGGGACATTATCTTTAAAGTTGGAGAATACCTGGAGGGGAAAGGTGAGTTAAGCAAAGAATGCACTGCAGAAGGGCTGACCACTTCTGAATCCAGGGACGGCATTGCAACTGATGTTGACGCGACTTTGGAAGGAACTGAGTGTCATGAAGATGAATATGAGGCGTCAGAGACAACGGAGGAATATTTAAGTGAAGAATCACCTACTGAGATCAAGGAGGATGCTCCTGTGGAGGCTAGTCAAGTTCCAGAAAATATAGTGGAGGCCGAAAAAGAGGTTCCTTTCCAAGACGAAGATGTGATACAGACCAGATACAAAGAGTTTGTTGCCAGAATTATAAGAGATTGGTCAAGCCTAGGTTTTGGAGTCTACCTAGAGGAGCTGTTGTTACCGGCTTGGTGCAGGATACATGAGGAAGAGCATTCAGAATTCACCTGTTTCCAGTGCCAGACAGTCATAAAGGAGGTGAAGGAACAAGTACAGCTACTCTTACATGCAAATGATGCACAGACAGATGCATTAGACGAGTCTCTGACTGAGGAATGTCAACCAGTTGCTGATAAATGTCTTGAAGAACATGAGGAAGCACTCAGTGAAGTGATCAACGTTCCCGATGATTGTGATCAAGAATCCGAGCTAGTGCCAGCAAAAGATGAATTCAGGGAGTCTTCTCATTTATCTAATTCTATTTTTCCTCAGCTTATTGATGAATTACATAATGAAAACTCGCAGATTCTATGCGTTATTGATGGGGTAGCTGACGTGGTTCATGCTAATGTGCAGGAAAATATGAATGATGTTGAAAACAGAAATGTCGCAGTCAGTATTGGTGAACATGCTCCAACTTCTCCAGGTGAGAATGTGCTGGAAGATCGATCTGTGATACCTTCGGATGAGCATCCTGCTGAGGAAATTGTTGTTCAAGATAATGCCTCTGTGTTTTCATGGTTGATCCCTCATGGAAATACTCAAACAGGTGAAAAGTTCCATGTTCATAGTTCTGGAAGTCTTCGATACGAATTTCACTCTGCATCATGTAATAATTCCTCTAATTCTATCTTGCCTGTTTCAAATGCAAGTGGAATATTGCACCATCAATGGAGACCCCCTGATGACACTATGATCAACTCTTCGCAAGTGCAGGATGACGAACACAACACTCAGTCTGTAGAAATGCAAAATTAGGTTGTTTCTTTCTTTGCTAGAAATTTTGAATCTTGTCAATTTGATTATGGAGATTTAGGAAAGATAACTTGCATATGGGTTAATCATGGTCCTAATGAGTTGCCCCAGTTACTAGTTATTCCTAATCTTGACATGGAGTTTGAATGCTACAACGCAGAGATTTATTTTTCTGAATATAAAGACAGGTTTGCATTTCTGAGGACTGTTACCTTCACCTTATTGCTTGTCCATGCATTGATTAATCATATGGGGATGAGTCTCAGTTCATCCTGTCTGATCATGAGCCACTTTGAGTCTCTCTGTACATAGTGTTGATATGAATAAATGCAGCTTGGTCTGCTTTTCTTTTACTTTTTTCTGTTTTGTTTTCTTTAGGATAGATTGCTTTAGTTTAGATGGCTTTTCCTTGCTTCTGTTTTGGCTAGTTTAGTTTGCTTTGGATTTCGGTTTGATTGTTCTGCTTCTCTAGCTTGGGTTTTCTATTTTCTGGTTGGGGAGGTGTCCTTCCTGTGCAATAATTCTTTATTATCTGGGATTGTTCTAAGTGTTTTATTGATGGACTTTAGTCATGTGTCTTGAATTAATGGTCAAAGATCTTTTGTTGGTGTCAAGCAATCTGAATGTCTGATTTAAAGAGAATGGGTCATTGGTCTGACTTGAATCTGAAGTATTCTGAAATCTTATATCCTTCATACATCTTAAGAATCGGAAGGTTGCAGTAGGGTCCTTGCAAGGTCTTGTTGGGTGAAAAATCACATTTCTGCTTCAGTGCCACTGTGGTTCTCAGCCCTGGGTGTGGACTTCACTGTTCACAGGTTGACATGAAAAGAGTAAAAAAAAAATTAAAAAAAGAAAAGAAGAGAAAATATTGAGAGTCAGAGGAAAGAATTCAACTTATCAGGAGTATCTGAACATCTCTGTCGGGGCTATAGACGCCTGGCTGGTAGTAGAGCTATGTTCAGGAGAACTACAGCGATAACCTCGTCGGGGCTATGGATGCCTGACTGGCAGCGAGGCTCTATCCAGGTTGCTTTTGGAGCTAGAATCTTTACGTAGCCCAACTTGACTGAGCTTGGTTTCTGCAGTAGCTTAAGGAGGGAAATGAATTCACTTGCACACACTTGGATTTTCAGTTTATGGAAGGTCCAGTCTATCCTAGGTTCTGACTCTTTAATCTTGCATTTTGATTTGTTTGCCTGATAGGGAGATTGAAACCAGAGATTCTGGGTTCATGATTCTTGTTTATCATCAAAATGCTCTGGAGCATTTTCCCAGCGGAGTCGCCATTTGTTGTGCAGTTTTGCACACACGCCCCACTGAAAGCGGGGACCCTCTTTTTGCTCTAGCTTTTGGCCCCTTAATTTTATTGCTTCCATTGCCTTTGGGGGTCCTTAGATGTTGATCTTGCTTGCCCAAGTGATTTCCCCAGGTTGCACTTTGAAAAAACTAGGTTTTGAACAAAATCCGATTTTCTCTAAATCCTACTGAATTTCCACAACTCGTCCTACTGAATTTCCATGCTAATCCCGCTCCTCGGGCCGAATTTTCCTGATTCTGTCCACCGATTTTTCCTATTCCTCGCCCACTGGTTTTTCCGATTCCTTTGCTCCAGAACTACCGACCTGCTTTTCCCCGATTTTCCTTTGGTCTGGTTTCGAACGGAAATTTTTCCAAAAATATTTTTTTTTTCCAAAATGGAATTTTTTAAAAATGATCCCGAAAATGAAAATTTCTTGGAGATAAAAATCGAAAATAAAAAATTTCCAAAAATGGAAAAAGTTCTGAAAATGGAAAGTTTCCTTATAAAAATGTAAGTTTTTTTAGAAAGGGTCAAAATTTTATTCAAATTAAATTTGAACATGTGGGCTATTAATGATGATATCTGTTTTTCAGGACTAAACAAATATTAAAAGGGGGACTTGCATATGGATTCGTGCCAAAGAGGAAATCCGGAAGCATTCAATTTAAACTTTCAAAATGGGACCTGCCTAAGAATCCGTGCCATAACTGTCTACAGCTGGGGGACTTTCTAGAAAACACGTGAATCTGATCTTGCTGGAGATCGTGGGCCGACATGGATAATATTCATGCATTTAATTCAAATCTTGTCCTATTTTGAAATTCTCCTGGCCGACCTGTTTTGAGGCCAGTTATTATTGTAAAATCTAATTAGGCCGACATGTTTGGGGTTTTCTATAAATGGCGTTTGTGCCTCATTTGTAAGGGGGTGAGAGAGAGACTAGGAGAAGATTTGATAGAGAGCGAATTTAGCAGTAGAGTAGAGGTAGAAGCTAGCCAATTTCTGAGCAAATGATGTAACAGAACATTGGAATTGCTGCTGGAGTTTGGCGATTCAATACAATTGAAGGCATTGTGATTTTCTGGTGATCTCTTTTGTGTTGACTTATCTTGCATGGTTCTTATGATTCTATCTTTCAGATTGCTCAAGGTTGTTAGATTTAGATTTAAATCCGATTCAATGATGTTTATGATTTAATGTTTGAAGTGTTTGCAGCAATCCCCGGTCCATACTTTTTACAGCTAGCTGATGGTTAGTTGTTTTGTAAAGTTAGCCTGGACCTTTATATTCATTGTGCTTGGTTCAATTATGGAGATTTATTCATTTTAACTGCAATTGGGTTGTCTTGGGTGAATGTTCATGATCTGAAAATCTTTAAAACCTTAGAAGATTGCACTGTTTCTGTAAGATTGCAGATTTATCTTGATCGAGCAGAGATTGGTTTCGTTGGGATTGGTCCATTTCAAGTGTTTATCATTTGCATTGTTAATCTTAAGAGTTAGAATAGAATAGAATTTCTCTAAACCCTTATCTCTTTTGCTGTTTATTTTGAATCTGGGTTAGTTTTAGGGTTAAAAGCATCACCATATTGTTGCATCTGATGAAAATTCACTTCCAGCATTGTTCATTTGTAAGGCCCCTTTGTGATTACCACATTTTCACATATTATCTGAGTTGTTTATGCATTGTCATGACCTGACACCCGAGAGACCTTGGGGTGATTTTCAGTAATTTATTGTTGGAAATAACCTTTCAAGAGAGATAGAATATTGCATCCTGCCTGAGTTGTTGCTGTGCAGAAAACACCATCAACAGATTGGCGCTAGAAGGAGGGAGACACAAGGTGACATTGCTGGAAGATTGAATGAGCCTCTATGTTGAAAATCTGAGATATGGCAGATCTCAAAATCTGAAAATTCAAGTTCTGAGTCAAGATGGAAAATCAGCGTTATGTTTTTCATAATGGAAACAGTCTTCAGATTGACTTTTTTCAAATCTGTAAGTCATTGAATGGGAGGATAAATCAATGGAATGGCAAGGGTTTACTTCATTGTGCATTTTCAGACAAGTGTAGGCTTCATAATACCTATAGACACAACGAGTTTGAATGCTTGGCCTTTCTAGACAACATTGAGATGGTCTTGCAAAGGAACCTTTTCATGCAAAATATGTCTGAACCATTAGCCACCTCAGATCTAGGGTTTATTGATGTTGCAGTCGAGGCATTTACACAGATAGTTGAAGGTCAGTTTGCTAGTGGTAAGTGCTTGCAGGATTTCCTTTCGTCTAAATGGTGTAGAGTCCATGATGCAGCCCATTCAGAGTTCATCTGTCGTTCGTGTGGGGACATTATCTTTAAAGTTGGAGAATACCTGGAGTGGAAAGGCGAGTTAAGCAAAGAATGCACTGCAGAAGGGCTGACTACTTCTGGATCCAGGGATGGCATTGCAACTGATGTTGACGTGACTTTGGAAGGAACTGAGTGTCATGAAGATGAATCTGAGGCATCAGAGATAATAGAGGAACATTCAAGTGAAGAATCACCTACGGAGATCAAGGAGGATGTTCTTGTTGAGGCTATTCAAGTTCCTGAAAATATAGTGGAGGCTGAAAAAGAGGTTCATGTCCAAGACGAAGATGCGATACAGACCAGATACAAAGATTTTGTTGCCAGAATTATAAGAGATTGGTCAAGCCTAGGTTTTGGAGTCTACCTAGAGGAGCTGTTGTTACCAGCTTGGTGCAGGATACATGAGGAAGAGCATTCAGAATTCACCTGTTTCCAGTGCCAGACAGTCATAAAGGAGGTGAAGGAGCAAGTACAACTACTCTTACATGCAAATGATACACAGACGGATGCATCAGACAAGTCTCTGATTGAGGAATGTCAACCAGTTGCTGACGAATGTCTTGAAGAACGTGAGGAAGCACTCAGTGAAGTGATCAACATTCCTGATGATTGCGATCAAGAATCCAAACTAGTGCCAACAGAAGATGAATTCAGGGAGTCTTCTCATTTATCTAATTCTATTTTTCCTCAGCTTATTGATGAACTGTACAATAAAAACTCACAGATTCTATGCGCTATTGATGGGGTAGCTAATGTGGTTCATGCTAATGTGCAGGAAAATATGAATGATGTTGAAAACAGAAACGTTGCAGTCGGTATTGGTGAACATGCTCCAACTTCTCCAGGTGAGAATGTGCTGGAAGATCAATCTGTGATACCTTCGGATGAGCATCCTACTGAGGAAATTGTTGTTCAAGATAATGCCTCTGCGTTTTCATTGTTGATCCCTCATGGAAATACTCAAACAGGTGAAAAGTTCCATGTTCATAGTTCTGAAAGTCTTCGATATGAATTTCACTCTACATCATGTAATGATTCCTCTAATTCTAGCTTGCCTGTTTCAAATGCAAGTGGAATATTGCACCATCAATGGAGACCCCCTGATGACACTATGATCAACTCTTCACAAGTGGAGGATGATGAACACAACACTCGGTCTGTAGAAATGCAAAATCAGGTTGTTTCTTTCTTTGCTAGAAATTTTGAATCTTGTCAATTTGATTATGGAGATTTAGGAAAGACAACTTGCATATGGGTTAATCATGGTCCTAATGAGCTACCTCAGTTACTAGTTATTCCTAATCTTGACATGGAGTTGAGCGCTACAATGCAGAGATTTATTTTTCTGAATATAAAGACAGGTTTGCATTTCTGAGGACTGTTACCTTCACCTTATTGCTTATCCATGCATTGATTAATCATATGGGGATGAGTCTCAGTTCGTCCTGTCTGATCATGAGCCACTTTGAGTCTCTCTGTACATAGTGTTGATATGAATAAATGCAGCTTGGTCTGCTTTTCTTTTACTTTTTTCTGTTTTGTTTTCTTTAGGATAGATTGCTTTAGTTTAGATGGCTTTTCCTTGCTTCTGTTTTGGCTAGTTTAGTTTGCTTTGGATTTCGGTTTGATTGTTTTGCTTCTCTGGCTTGGGTTTTCTATTTTCTGGTTGGGGAGGTGTCCTTCCTGTGCAATAATTCTTTATTATTTGGGATTGTTCTAAGTGTTTTATTGATGGACTTTAGTCATGTGTCTTAAATTAATGGTCAAAGATCTTTTGTTGGTGTCAAGCAATCTGAATGTCTAATTTAAAGAGAATGGGTCATTGGTCTGACTTGAATCTGAAGTATTCTGAAATCTTATATCCTTCATACATCTTAAGAATCTGAAGGTTGCAGTAGGGTCCTTGCAAGGTCTTGTTGGGTGAAAAATAATATTTTTGCTTCAGTGCCACTATGGTTCTCAGCCCTGAGTGTGGACTTCACTGTTCACAGGTTGAAATGAAAAGAGTAAAAAAAAAAATTAAAAAAGAAAAAAAAGAAAAAAGAAAAAAGAAGAGAAAATATTGAGAGTCAGAGGAAAGAATTCAACTTATCAGGGGTATCTGAACATCTCTACCGGGGCTATAGACGCCTGGCTGGTAGTAGAGCTATGTTCAGGAGAAGTACAGCGATAACCTCGTCGGGGCTATGGATGTCTGACTGGCAGCGAGGCTCTATCTAGGTTGCTTTTGGAGCTAGAATCTTTAGGTACCCCAACTTGACTGAGCTCGGTTTCTGCAGTAGCTTAAGGAGGGAAATGAATTCACTTGCACACACTTGGATTTTCAGTTTATGGAAGGTCCAGTCTATCCTAGGTTCTGACTCTTTAATCTTGCATTTTGATTTGTTTGCCTGATAGGGAGATTGAAACCAGAGATTTTGGGTTCATGATTCTTGTTTATCATCAAAATGCTCTGGAGCATTTTCCCAGCGGAGTCGCCATTTGTTGTGCAGTTTTGCACACACGCGCCCCACTGAAAGCGGGGACCCTCTTTCTGCTCTAGCTTTTGGCCTCTTAATTTTATTGATTTCATTGTCTTTGGAGGTCCTTAGATGTTCATCTTGCTTGTCCAAGTCCTTCCCCCGAGTTGTGCTTCGGAAAAACTAGGTTTTGAACAAAATCCGGGATTTTCCAGTCCGGCTGGAATTTTCCATAATCCTGTCCGGCTGGAATTTCCCATAATCCTGTCCGGCTGGAATTACCCATAATCCTGTCTGCCTGGAATTTCCCGGATTCCTGTCCGCTTGGATTTTTCCGGATTCCTGTCCACCTGGATTTTTCCGGATTCTGGTCTAGAATCCGCCTGACCTGGATTTTCCCGGATTTTCCCCTTGGTCTGGTTTCCCGAAACGGAAATTTTTCCGAAAATGGAAATTTCAGTGTCGATCCCTCGAAAATGAAAAATTTCTTTGAGATAAAAAAAAAATCGAAAATAAAAAATTTCCAAAAATGGAAAAAGTTCTGAAAATGGAAAGTTTCCTTATAAAAATGTAAGTTTTTTTAGAAAGGGTCAAAATTTTATTGAAATTAAATTTGAACATGTGGGCTATTAATGATGATATCTGTTTTTCAGGACTAAACAAATATTAAAAGGGGGACTTGCATATGGATTCGTGCCAAAGAGGAAATCCGGAAGCATTCAATTTAAACTTTCAAAATGGGACCTGCCTAAGAATCCGTGCCATAACTGTCTACAGCTGGGGGACTTTCTAGAAAACACGTGAATCTGATCTTGCTGGAGATCGTGGGCCGACATGGATAATATTCATGCATTTAATTCAAATCTTGTCCTATTTTGAAATTCTCCTGGCCGACCTGTTTTGAGGCCAGTTATTATTGTAAAATCTAATTAGGCCGACATGTTTGGGGTTTTCTATAAATGGCGTTTGTGCCTCATTTGTAAGGTGTGAGAGAGAGACTAGGAGAAGATTTGATAGAGAGCGAATTTAGCAGTAGAGTAGAGGTAGAAGCTAGCCAATTTCTGAGCAAGTGATGTAACAGAACATTGGAATTATTGCTGGAGTTTGGTGATTCAATACAATTGAAGGCATTGTGATTTTCTGGTGATCCCTTTTGTGTTGACTTATCTTGCATGGTTCTTATGATTCTATCTTTCAGATTGCTCAAGGTTGTTAGATTTAGATTTAAACTGATTCAATGATGTTTATGATTCAGCTGTTTGAAGTGTTTGCAGCAATCCCTGGCCCATACTTTTACGTAGCCTAGTCATATAGTTGTTTTGTAAAGTTAGCCTCGACTCCTTATATTCATTGTGCTTGGTTCAATTATGGAGATTTATTCATTTTAACTCAATTGGGTTGTCTCGGTGAATGTTCATGATCCAAAATCTTTAAAACCTTAGAAGATTGCAATCAAGCTTCGTAAGATCGCGTGATTTTATCTTGATCGAAAGGTAGATTATTTCCTTTGGGATTGGTCCATTTCTAAGTGTTTATCATTTGCATTATAATCTTAGGAGTTAGAATAGAATAGAATCTCTCTAAACCCTTATCTCTTTTGCTATTTATTTTGAATCTGGGTTAGTTTTAGGGTTAAAAGCATCACCATATTGTTGCATCTGATGAAAATTCACTTCCAGCATTGTTCATTTGTAAGGCCCCTTGTGATTACCAGCATTTTCACATATTATCTGAGTTGTTTATGCATTGTCATGACCTGACACCCGAGAGACCTTGGGGTGATTTTCAGTAATTTATTGTTGGAAATAACCTTTCAAGAGAGATAGAATATTGCATCCTGTCTGAGTTGTTGCTGTGCAGAAAACACCATCAACAGATATGAGTTGTAAAAGGTGGGCTCCAAAAAGGTGGGACTTGGTCACATGTGGAGATTGTGACAAGTCCAAGGTTCTAGAAGCCTTGGAAGGATGGAATGTGAATTAAAAATTCACATATAAAGAAGGGGAATCTAGAACAAATAAATGTGAATTAAAAATTCACATGGGAAAGGGGGTCAATGCCAAAAGAAGGTAAATGCAAAGGTTGGCATAAAAAATGGTGCTAAATTTAGCTAATGACCTTGGTTAAGGTTATGCAAGCATTGGATTAGGCTAATTAATGGAAGATTAGAGGCAAGTGGCAAATGTAGGAGGATGTGACATTAATCTCTAATTAAGAGGATGCACATCATAATCGCGAATTAATTAAATTAATTCAGATTAGGGTAAGATTATGGAGGATGTGACAAGGAGAGAGAAAATGAAGAATTTTAAATTGATTTAAAATCAAAAGGGGAAAAATGACTAAATTAAATAAATTAGTGTATTTATTTAATTTAGAGAGGAAGAATGTCAAAGATAAAGTATTAATTATTAAATTAAATACTTTACCGATATGAGACAAAAGGTGTAATATTAATTTAGTAAATTAATATTTAATATGATAGATGAAAAGGGAGTAAATTTAATCATATGGGAGTGATTAAATTTAGATGTCTACACCCATCTCCAATAATCTAGCTTACCCATCATATGCTGGGTATGCCTGCTTTGTAATGAAACACATATGGCCTAGTCGCTGGCCTCCGCAATACTGGATAGGGACGTGTGACAACGATATGCTCCCATGCCCATATCTAAAGCAATGTAGCTCCTACTAATAAATTGCTACCTCCCAAGTACACAATCCAATGTAAATCATGATAAACCTGAGCAAGCATACACATACCCTAGGCATATCTAGTCCTATGCAGCATCACACTCTCCAGTACTCGACCCCATCCAAAAGAAAGTCCCTTTGACCTCTTGTCAAGACAAAGGAACCCACCAATGAAACCTGCCAAAACTGAAGGAAGAGGGGCATATGAATCATGCATGTCCTTCTAGGGAATCCACGTCCCTGAAAGTCTAGGATCCTAGAATACTCTACGAAGAGCCTTTATCCCACCTTGCTCCTGTGCATCATAAATGACAATCTCACCAACAAAGGGGATACGAAGGATACGCCATACATCCTCTAGCGTCACAGTCATCTCACCTATGGGTAAGTGAAAGGTGTTGTGGTTGCTATGCCACTACTATGCTAGTGTTGTCAGGAGACCCCGATTAATCCTAATCTGGGGCATATCAAGTAATGATGCTAAATCACACTCAACAATATGTTGTATCTCATCAGGTGTAAGTCGTGGAATCATATCAAAAGTCCATGGGAATCACTCTCGAACCTAAACAACATCTAAATCCTCCTATCATCATGAAAAACATTTTTTACAAATGAACACACTATCATCAAAATATCAGACATCATCTACTCTACCAAAACTAATGATCAAATCTTGTGGGTAAACATTTTCAAACCTCACCTACCATGAGGTCATCAATTCTAAATTGAGCCTTGCCTATCATGGGGTTCATCAGACCAATCCATAATTATTTCTCGCCTATCATGAGAGTAATTATTATCAATCAATCATCAGATCTCGCTTATCATGAGATCGTTTATCATCTACTTGATTCATTTCATCAGTCATATCAAATCAAATGGATGACATGAACAAAATCAACGAAATCAAGGTAAAAATTCACAAATTCTATCAATATGTTTTCAAAGCACTAAAATAGACATTTGAAGCGCTAAAATTTTTAAAGCGCTAAAGTATTTGGTCAAAGCACTAAAACAGGCAGTAAAAGCGCTAAATCTTTCAAGGTGCTATTCTATTCGGTGGAGGTGCTAAAACAGTCTGTCAGATCACTAAACCCACCGAAGCACTATTCTATTTTGTTGAAGTGCTAAAACAGAGGTCCAGAGCGCTACTCTTGTCAACACGCTACATTAGACCCCTAGAGTGCTAAATTATCTATTCAAGGCACTAATTTCCTGAAGCGCTAATCTATCCTATGGGAGGGCTAAAGTTTTCATTCTACGCGCTAATTTTCCTAGGGTGCTAAAACAAATGACTGATGTGCTACATTGGGCCATCGAGGCACTAAAATGCACCAGTTTAGGCACTAAAATAGTTTAAAATGAAAAATTCTAAATTAATGATAAACACATGAATTACAAGGCAGTTTCGGGGTATGTACCAGAGGTCCATACGCTGCCGGACGCTGGTGACATCACATGCACTCTAGTCGATGAGTGTGGTAGGGGATCGACATCGTGATGCTCCAAGCGCTCTAAGGTCTCTATCACAAAGTTTTCAAAGTCACATGCACAAATGACTTTTGAAAATGACCTCTTTTATAGGCTATTTTGGTGGGATTTGTGTGGGATTTATTTATTTTTCTTCTTGCAGAATTAATTCCTCTCTATCACAGGGGCATTTTTGGACAATTTTATCGGGAGATAAATTGTTTCATCAACGTTTCTTCATCAAATCATTATCGAATCATCAAATCATCATAAAAATTTCAAAAATTCTAAAAAATCATAAAAAATTCAAAATTCATCAATTTATCTGCTGAGGGGGCATATATCATTATCATTTCAAAATTCAATATCTGGGGCAAGTCTGAGGCATATTTTAAACTTTTTGTCAATACTGGCAGCTGCAGCAAAATCATTCTTTGAAGCAATGTGTAAACCCATCACTTCAAAGAGGGGAAAAATGTATACACCTAAAAATGGTCAGGATTATCCGATTAATTAAATACAACTTATTTGATTAATTAATATTTATTCTTCTACTATTAAATAAATAAAAATATTTATTTATATAGTTCATATTTTATTTCTTCTAAATTCTTCTATTATTATAGTCTTAATTAAATAAGAAAATTTAAATACTTTGTTTTATTTAATTATTATTATCATTATCGAATTCTCCTATTTTAAATACATTACTCTACTTTAATTAAATAAACAAGATTACATACTTTGTTTTATTTAATTAATCGCCTACCTCCACATTTAATTTAATAAATAAAGCTCCTATAGTTTATTTATTTAAATTAAAATCTTATTTTCCTCTTAAATTGAATAAATCAAATAAAATGTTCAAAATATTCTCCAAATCCTCCACCTCATCAAATCTCAACAATAAAGTTGAAACATTCAATATAATTAAATATTTTCCAAAACCAATTCCTGAACATTCATGGGAATGGCTATGAAAGCTGTCACAGGGAAGTTTCTTCAGAATTCTTTTCTCCTCTTCTCTTCCTATCCTCTGGCTTGATGTTTTTGTGGGGAGGAACAATCTCCATGGAAATCTCAGAAGTCTCCATCTCTCACCACTCATTTCTTCAGAAAAAATCTCAACCTTTGTTCTTGTGCCCCTTCACAAATGTGTTGTCGTGAATCCATAAATACAGCCTTTTGCAATGAGAAATGGATCCTAAATTTTGTAATCTTACTTTGCAGGTATTCCAGGCATCTAGGAATTCAAGCAATCAATATTATCAAGCAATCAAAGCATTAAGGATCAAGCATTCTCCAGCATTTTAATTCATCAATCATGGTTGCACTTACAATAGATTTTTATCATAGCTTCATATAGGAATCAAATTAGCTTAATCTCATTCTCTAAGTGTCATTTTAGCAATAAATATTCTTATTAAAATCTGAAAGCAAGTTGATTAAAGAAATCTTTAGAGTTAGAGAACAATAGGACAATTTTGAAGATTCTTGCTTTGAATTTGATTTATTTGTGTTGAATCTTTGTTGTAATGTCTTGTTTAGAAGTGTAGATGCATTGTTTCTTGTTTTCCCTTATTCTTCACTTACAATAAGAGCCTCATTCTATCACAAATGTTGTTTTTGGTTGATCCTCTTCACTTATTTTTACTTGATGATAGCCAAAAATTCCATCGATGAAGGAGTAGATTTCTCTTCCTGTCACTAATTCCAATATTTCTTCAATGAATGGCATAGGAAAGGGGCCATGAATGCAGACTTTATTTAGTTCCTTAAACTCAAAACATATTATTATTTCCCCTATTTTCTTATTTTGTATTACAATAGGGTTAGTTTGTTCTACATCTTCAAGTGGTTTGATTAGCCCTTCTTCCAACATCTTGTTTGGTTCTACTTTAACCTTCTTTTTCATGTTTGGGTTTAATTGATATGGTCTCTTATGTACCGATTTAGCTCATTCTTTCAGTTGTATCTTCATGACTCATACTTCCTCCTTTATTTCATTTAGGTTTGTAAATGTTCTAGGAAATTATTCTTCAAAGTTTGACAAAATCTCTGCAACTTGTGCCACTAATCTGTCATCCCAATAGTCTCCTATTATAGAAAGTTTGGGGTCTTCTTATCAATGTTTTCCTCTCTTAGCTTGATTGGTTGGTTGTAATAATTTTGTTTAGCTTCTATTGGAGATTCTAATTCTCTTTCTCCTCATTGGACTTCTATGTCTAAGTTGTGTGTATCATCATCATCCTTGTTTGTCAAATAGCATCTTCTCTGTGGCAATGTAGATTCCTTATCTAGTAATTCTATGTATTTACATATTCCCTCTTATTGTGGAGGTAGTGTAGAGGTTTGTGGTACTTTCTCTTCATAAGTTACCTTTGGTTTGAATATAATTTCCTTTATTTTGAGTAATGTGGTATGTATGTGAATTTTTTCATTGTTAAAAGAGAATGTATGTCTAAAACCCATTGTAAGTTTTGTCCAATCTTTTGTTTCTCTTGTTCATTCTTGGTTTATGTACCAAGTTTGTGCTATGGGTGTTAGTGTCGAATAGAATAATTGTATGCATATTCATTCATTATACCCATTTATTATTCTCCATGTGATAATATAAGTGGCCAAATGATATTCTGGTGGAATACTTCTATTATATTGTGGTAGATCTCCTTGTATTTTCCTTCTTCCAGTAGGTATCTTGTTTTGATTAAGATTTTAAATATTTCCCTTTGTGTTAACTTTTTGTTATGTGTATTGAGCCAACATGTGGTGTTACAAATTAGTGTATGTTTTAATATGTCAACTCTCATTTCTTTATTTTGAAAAATTGTTTCTATTTGTGGAATACATGATAATAAGTCACCTACTCTTGAGTATTTGGATAGTTTGATAAGTGAAATTCCTTGTGAGATGTGATTTATTTGGCAAGCTATTCTAGTTGTAGCATCTATGTTATCTTCCAATGCATCACAAGTTTTTTGTAGTAAATTATTCAAAATTGTGGTAGAATGCAAAGCATCCTTCGGTGTCTTATTAATCATGAATATTCTGTGAAATCTAGTAATCCTTCAAGAATGGAGTTCTGATTCCTCCTAAATCCATGCATCTAATACGTCTTGCATATTTGTACTATACATACTATCTTTCTATTTCAATTTCTCCTTTTAAATTAGGCTCTTCCCAACTATCATTTTCTGGTAACCATGAGATTGTGTAGATGTTTTTTCTTTCTAATTTTTTATCTTCTTCCAATTTTACTTCCTCTATATATGATTTGTTTGAATGTTTCCCTAAGGGGTTGTGAACTATTCCATCTTCATCAGAAAATGATATTTCCTCCTTTCTATAGCTTACAATTCTAATTATGTTTACAAACCATCTAAGTCTGAGTAATGTATTGAGTGAATCAAAGATCTCCTTTATAGAAATGACTTAAAAATCTACTATGTATGTCACTCGTTTGACACTGACTTCTACCTATTTTTATGTTCCTAGGGTTTTATCCTTGTACCATCTGCTAGGCTAATAATATGGGGTGTTTGTTTGAGTTCTGGATTCCCTATTTGTTCCCACACCCATTTTTGGAGCATGTTTATGTTGGTTCCTAAGTCCACCATTACATTAGTTATTTTATTTTGGTCTATGCTTACTATAATCATGATTGGATGTGTTTTACACTATCTTTCATTCTTGTTTAGTATTCTAATTTGTGCTGTTTTATTTTGTTTGTTCTAGTATTTGCAAAATTGCCTTAATTTATCTAGTAGGTTATATTGTTTAGACATTATTATCAATTTTTTTAGTATGCCTACTTTGTGTTTGGAAAAGTATTCATTGTGTTCTATTTCTTGATTTTATTCACTCGCATAAGTTTTTTTTGTTTCTTCTATTATTTGATTATGATGTTTCTTAGTTGGAGGAAATTCTTCCTCATCCAATGTAGTTTCTTCCTTTGTAGTTGCATGTCTATTGTTTGTGGTGTTGGTTATTTTTCTTGTTACTACCACTACTTTGTTGTAGGTATGATTTTCTACTTCAAAGTTGCTAGTCTCCTTAGGTTTGATATCAACCCATTTTGCTTTTTGGTATCTTTTGGTTGTTTACTCAGACTCTTTTGGTGTTTTCCTTAATAGTCTTTCTCCTTTGAATGTATTTAGATTTTGGAGTTCATCACTTTTTAATTGTGGTGCCACTTCCATATAATAGGTTTGGGTTTTGTCATGATTGAATGTCATGTTTTGTGCTCCCACAAAATCCATAGGGTTTTTTCCTATCATCCTAACATTTTATTGCAAAGTGACCTTGTTTATTGTTGTGTGCAAGTGTTTTTCTATCCTAAATGTGCAAAAATAAGTAAGAAATGTAAGATAAAATAACACAAGACCATGTCAATATTGGGCTACTTTTAACACAAATAAAAGAAAAGATAAAACAAGTGGATATACCTTTTATCTGCATTGTTCCTTGGTTGGCCCTTGATGCAACTTGATGTGTGTGCTCCTTGGATGGAAAATGATCTAGGATGAGATGCAAAGGGGTGAAGATGCAAATTATTAAGGTGGATGTGGGATGAATGCAAAAGGATGAGATAAAATCTAAGTATGCAACAATGGAGGATGAACTAAGTATGTAAATGCTAAGAAATGTAAGTATGAAGGCTTGAATGGCTTGAGAGCATAAGTTTGATACAAATTCATAAGGTAAATGAATGAATGAGAAGGGGGGTTATTTATAGAGGAAATTAAATTCTCTAGAGAATTCAATGGTCAGGATTGAGCCACCATGGCCAAGATGTAGGGCTATGGTGAGTTAAGGACTCACAAGCCCGAGTCACATCTTGCCATGTGGAGGATTAAGTGTCAAAAGGACATGGTGAGATGGAAAGGGTACAAATGATATAGAATAAGGACACATGAGGTGGAAGAAGGACGAGTACTTTGAAAGTACCTTGGGATGGGAGAAGATTTCCTCAAAAAGGAACTTCTTGTCCCTAGGTGAGAATGATGGTGACAAGTGAGGAATTTTAGAAATTCCTTTCTTATCATCATGGGGATGAGAGAAGTTGTTGGGGGAATAAATGTGAATATTAAATTCACATGATTGGATGGGAAAAGTGGTTGGGAGAATAAATGTGAATTTTAAATTCATGTGCTTGGGAATGTCTAGTGGATAAGATAAGGTTCCCAAAAAGGAGGACTTTGACTCATGTGGGTGATATGACAAGTGAAGGAATTTAGAATTTTCCAACTTGCATGGGGAAGAGAAATGCATAGGATGAATAAGTGTGAATTTTAAATTCACATGGGGAAGAGGTCAATGCCAAATGAAGAAAGTAATTATGAAAGTTTGACTTGGAGGACATACCAAAGATGGCATGTGATTAGATTAAGGTTGTGAAAATACATGATTAAGAAAATTAAAGAGGGATTAGAAGCAAGTGGAAAAATTTAGAGGATGTGACATTAATACCTGATTAAGGGTGTGCACATCATAATCATGGATTGATTAAACTAATCCATAGTAGAAGAGGATTATGGAGGATTTGACAAGGAGAGAGAAAAATAGAATTTAAAATTGATTTAAATTCAAAAGGCTAAATGACTAAATTAAATAAATTGATTTATTTAATTTAGAGAGAAATGGGATAAAGTATTAATTGTTAAATTAATGCCTTAGAAAACATTAAGCAAGAGGAGAATATTAATTAAATAAATCAATTTAATTAATATTAACAAAGGATACGAGATAGACAAATAAAGAGGTGAATTTTCCCTTGTGGGAGTGGTCAAATTTAGATGCCTACAATCATATTTGAAACATGTAGTATTAGTTCATCTTATCCTTCCTCTTCCTCAACCTCTATCTCCTTGATTAGCCTCTTTCAATATATGGGTATTGAGTTTGTTGATTTTGTATGGAGTTAATATTCCCCTTATTTTTCCATTGTGGTACTTTATATTTATTGTCCTATTGATAAAGTGGTTTTTCTAGTGCTTTGATGTATGTAATTTTTTCTAGTCTCTATGGTTTGTTATGGTTGGATCTGCTCTTAATTAAAATAATTGCGAGGGACAATCTTTTATTTCATGGTCATCCCATTATTCACAAGTGTCGTAGTAGATGGAGTTTATCCTTTTAGGAAGTTCTCATAAATCTACCCTTAGTGCATTAGCTTTCTTCTCTCCAATCTCCTTTGGGCATTCATTTATTATGTGTCCCTCTCATCCATAACAGGTACACTAGATATTCAGTCTCGTTGCAAATTAACATATCTTGTTTTGTCATAAGGTCTTGTTAGAGTCTAAATTTTTCTACCCCTAGTTTTAGTTTCTCCATTTATTTGTTCTCTTTTTCCCTTTCTCATTTCCACTAAGATTGGTTTTCAATTTGGCATGCCAAATTAACAAGTTCCAGATGTAACAAAGAAAAAGGGAACCCTAAGTTTAATGTATAAAAATCTAGGGTCAATTTTTCTCTTTTTCAAGGCTACATTAGGATGCAAATCAACTAGGTGATTAGATTGACTTTCAACCATGAAGGTGAGCCAATCAGACAAGGACTTACATCTTTTTAAGCCTTGGAAATGGGTTGGAATTGATTTTCCTTGATTAACCTAATTATATTATGTTCCCTAATATAAAAAATGCAAGAAACTGATGAATGATAAGTGGCAATAGAAGTTTGCATGTAGATCTGAGAAATGCAGAGTGTTGTGTACCTATCCTGAAAAATTGAATTCAATCACTATAGGACATAGTTACCCAAGGGAATATTCATCCTTGTAGGGCTACCCTAGATCCTTTTTCACAATCCTCTGATGCTAGATCTAATATTCTGATTCTCACCTACAAATTTGTCAGATCCTTGTCGAATAATTCTATAGGTTATTTTTCATGAGTTGACAAGGTGTAGGGTTTTGAATGTAACAATGGATGAATGATCTCCAAACTCCTTTCAATCCTCTCCAAACTTGAAACTTGTACATTCAAAGAGAGGAAACATTGTGCCATATAAGGGCTTTCCTTAGTCAAACCTTGTGTTAGTGTTTCCACTTCCACAATGGCAATGCCAATGATAAAAGGATAAATGATAGGAAGGAATGATGAATCCATAAAGTGCTACAACTTACCACCCTTCAATGGCTTCCTTGAAGGATTGAGGTCTTACATATCACCTTAAGGTCTTGGATGTTGCTTGCTTGAATATCTTGGAGACCTATAAAAAGGGTTAGTCTTCACAAACATGAAAAGATGAACTCACATACACTTTGACATGATGCTTGGATCTTGAATTTCTGCAATAATATTCACAAGTCTACCCTTGATTTCCCTTGATTGATCTTAGGATCTTCAACTTGCTCTCCTTTCATGAATTTCTTCCTTCATCATAAAATTTCCTTCTATTGCTCAAAATGAGAGGAAAAAATGATTTTATATGCATTTTAAGTAATCCTTTTGGGTAGGGGTCAACCTAGGGTAATTTTCAAATCATAAAAGCTTTCCAATTAAAATTTCAAATATTCAAATTCTTTCCTTGAGGACAATGACAACATGAAATATCACAAAGTGTCCAAAATGGCATAAGTGTTTGAGACATAAATTTTTGACCCAAATTTATAGGGATGATGGGGAATTAAATATATTTTTATTAATCTGGTCACAAAATTGGTAATTTTTGTATTATAATTAAAGTTATGGGAAAAATAGGGTGTCAATGTAGTGTGAAATTTTTAAGGGTGACAACTTTTGATGCTACTTTTAGCACCCACTTTAGTGAGAGTGTGAACTTACACTCAGACTCAAGGAATATGTAAAGAGGGGTTAAATTTTTCAATGTTGAAGAGATATGATGACTATGTATCTAAGGGAAGTGCACAAGCCCCTAGAATCCAATATCCTAAGAAAAAACATCATAGGGACAAAGGAACACACATGTGTGGAATAAAATGCAACAAGAAAACATACAGAAACATACATGTCAAAAATACAAAGCATACACAATGAAAACACATGACATGATATAACATATAAATGACAACAAAATGAAAACATACACAATGAAAACATGAAGAAGACTCACAACAAAACACAAGGTTAGCACTAAAGGGATTCGATTCAGTAAGGCAAAGAGACCTTAATCTTAAATTTGTCTCAAATACCAAACGTCATTCATCAAATGTGATATCTAACAAAATTATGCTCTCACAAGGATATAAATCACTTATGAGCCACATGGATCTATTAACTAGTAAGTTTTGTTATAGTAGGTGTCCATGCAATATGATGGGTTCCATAAGGTTAGCAAGTTGTGTTATGCTAGACACTCATGAAACACATAGCTCTACTAGTAAGCAAGTTGTGTTATGCTTAGTTGCCATGTTAAGGAATTCATGAATCACACAATAGGAAAGTCTGATATTTTCTAGGTGAATCGTAAACAAAGGTAATTGCGAGCTAGTGAAGTCTGATATTCACTAGGTGAGCCCCCAAGATAAAGTAGTAAAAATGAGAAACACACTAGGTCTAGTGAAGTCTGCTATTCACTAGGTGTGCACCCATTAACAACCATACCAAGAGTTATACTCCCTGATAACCTTGATAGGGTGTCATCAAAATGATTAGGATGTTATGCCAATGCAACACTAAGTTCAACACGTGTGAACTAAGTGAATAAAAAATTCCAAACTTTCCTAAGGAGCTACATAAATGATGACAAGATTAAGGCCAAAACCTCAAGGGGTGTTATAACAACACCATTGCAAAAGGTGATTTACCAAAAACAAAAAGGGGATTTTCTCAATATATGAAAGGTCACACTTTAGGGATCATCACACATTACATCACCACCAAGAGAGGACAAGCAATGGAATAGAAGAATTCACACCTTAGGGAATACTAGCCATAGTATTATCACCAAGGGAAATGTCATATGACAAGAAAGGTTGCACTCTTAGGGGATATCGAGCCCAATACCACCACTGAAGAGACACTAACATGGATCGAGAAGGCCATACTTTCATTGAAAAGGCCACACTTCATAGGAGATGTATGCTATCATCACTATAAAGGGACCATTTCACATGCAAATAATAATAGGGGACTATATTCCCCCTTAAAATGTTAGTGTACTTGCTACACTAACTTTTTAAGGAGAAACAAAGGGATCCCTTGCTAGAAGAAATACACCAAACACAAAGCTATCTAACCCCTTTCCCCCAAGTGTAGGGAAAAATATGAACCAAGATGGTTGATGATATGCTTCTCCTTGAAAAATGAAATATGATTGCACAAAACTTAATTTACACCCCCATGCATGGTAGTGAGTATTGTGTGATACTACAACTACCACAATGCAAGGAGCAACAACTAATGCTATTTGTATGTTGTATGATTAATTGAAGGTCTTTTTGATGTTTTCATTTTTTTTGAAAGATAATAACCAAGACCTCTTTTTGTTTCTTGCATGTTGGGCTCTACGGGGACACAAATACCTTGTTCTTTAACACCACATCCATTTCCATTATAGCTAGATTATTTTAAGAGTTCATAACCTCTTCCATAAATGACTTCCATTTCTTTTGAGGATGGTGATTTCTTATAATCACTTTCATCATAAGTATATGTGTAATTTGTGTTTCATTCTTTCCTATAAGTTTTGGAATTTGGTTTTTTTGATGATTTAGTGATAGATTATGTAGATATCGTTGCAACTTCTTTCTCTTTTCCCAATTTTTATTGTGTAATCTTGTATTCTCCCATGAATGTAGGTGTGGAATCTAATGATCTCCAATCACCATCCAATAACTTTGTCATTGATGAAAGACAATCAAGATCATCATCATTTTTTAAAGGTTCTAATTTTGAAGTTGGTATCAATGTGCTAAGAGGATTCATCATCCCTATTTTGGTTTGTAAATGGTTTTCAAATTTAGGATAAATTTTTATCATGTAAACCTTACTGTTGTAAGTGTATTTTGTTACACGATGAAGTGTTGAAGGTGCTCCTTTCATCTCACAAATACATGGTCTTCCCAAGATAAAATTATATGAAAGATCATGGAGCATCACATGGATGGGAGTTTACAATACAACCTTACCAATTTTAATAGGTAACATTATCACACCAAGTGGTTGTTTTTCCACATTATCAAAACATCAAATAGACAAATCAACTAGTTTAATTTTAGTCTTATCTACTCTAATTCTATCCAAAAGGTTCACACTACAAACATTAAGCCCCAAACCATTGTCAATAAGGGTATGAATCAAAGTTATTAATAACAATCATTACCATCAAAGCCTCATTTTTTTTGTGTTTTCTAGGGAGGTAATTCACTTTGATGAAAGAAAATATCTACATTACCTTAATTCATACCCTCAATTAAGGCTACTACATCATTTGTCTATGCACTAGGAGGGATAACAAATTTTTGTAAAGCATTTTGAGGCATGCCATGGTAAACAGGTGATGTTTGAATTAAATCCCATAAGGAAATGTTAGCAAGAGTGTTGTGAAGTTGTTCCAAAAGGTCAAATTCTTTACCACTACATTGTAGAATGTTAGGTGTGGGTGGAAGATATGGTTGAGGTATTGGGATGGATGTTGGAGTTTGTTTTGGTTTCTTATTATAGACATGCAAAATTGCCTAATTCGTATCACACATCACTAATCTTGCATTTTAATCATATTCATCCTTGATTAGTGTGTTTTCATCATTTTCATCGTTTGTGTCATTAATTCACCTTTTAACATCATTTTCTATCATTTTCATCTTATTTCCTCTATTAATTAAATAATTTTGAATTATTTAATTAATTCATCATATTCCACTAATTTTCCTCTTATATCCCCTAATTGGATAATTTTAATTATTTAATTAGCCATAAATCTAATTTTCCTCTAATGTCTCATGATTAAACAATCTTGAATTATTTAATTATCTAACCTCCCCTCCAACTCATTTGGAATATTCCTTTTTAATAAAGAATGTCCTAATCCTCCATAATTAAATAATCTTGAATTATTTAATTATCCTAATTTCCCTCTCAAAGGAATATTACCTTGGTATATTCTTTTTCAAAATATCATAAAATATCTTATTCCTCTCATTCATCTTCATCCCTTCATTTTTTGATCTAATCTTCATCCTTCATTTCAAAATACCCTAAGCCAATTTACTTAAATTGTGGAGATATTTTTGAGTTCAAATTGATCTTGATCCCTCATCTTCCTTGATTCACTCCCCTTCATGGGTCTTGAGGTTCAATCTCAACCTTTGATCATAATCATGAAAATATATAAAACAAACATTATTCCTTCA
Organism: Sequoia sempervirens; assembly: GCA_007258455.2. Taxonomy (NCBI): domain Eukaryota; kingdom Viridiplantae; phylum Streptophyta; class Pinopsida; order Cupressales; family Cupressaceae; genus Sequoia; species Sequoia sempervirens. The sequence goes on from VDFB02270651.1 coordinate 815,478,052, forward strand.
TTATCATACACCTAGAAACTTTGAATTCTTCATCATATCATTATCTTTGAGCATTTGAGAATTTAGCATCATCTAGTTCATCATCTTCATGCTTTTTCAATCATGGGAGCTTCTTGATTGAGCAATCCAACATACAATCACCATTAAAATGGAATGCAAGGTTTGCATATGGTTTGTTTTAATTTTTTTGAATTGATTTTCATTTACTATATGTTGATTTCTAACCATGTATGCACTCAATTTCATTTGTAAGTGGGATTTGATCTTCTCTTTTTTTGGATTTTGATAATTCTAACCCTTGTTTGATTTCATTTCCACTTTTCCCACTTCACAAATTGGCATGCTCAGTGGGACTCATGTCCTTGTTTTAATAAATTTCTCTTGAGTTTTTATTCTTTCTTTGTTTTTGGTTCTATCACGTGTTATAGATTTGTGAATGACCATAATTGAATACCTCTTTCAACTAAAAATGACCACCTATGATAATCTAGGCATGCTTGACAACCTGGTTGTGTTTTCTTTATGACTATGCAGGGTTTTTTTTAATAATATTTTTGCCTATCCAAGTTTTTTCATATTTTCTAGAGTAATAGAGTTGTGTTTACACATCTCTCCATGTCTGTTAATCATGAATGACCACCTTTTCTCATCTAGTTGCATTTGATAATCTACCTGCGTTTTTTTTCTTACTGTGAAGGGTTTTCTTGATCTTTTTTTTTACATCTATAAGTTTTTCCACCTTTGCCAGATTAATAGAGCCACATTTGAAAATCTTGCCATGTCTGCCAATCATGAACTGTCACATTTTTTAAATCTTCCATGTTTGTTGAGATAAACAAAGCCACCTATGTAGGTAATTCCTGTAATGTCACAAAATTACACCTAGGGGCAATTCCACATTCTTGCATTTTTTCTTAGCATTTATGACACCTTGGAACATTAATGACAAAAATCCCATGAGTCAAAATTTCATGATTCTAACTCCATGCAGACTTATGGCAGAACAATAGAAGCTTGATGAAACATTTCCCAAAAAACTAGGCTTTGGACACCTATGCGACACACTAACATCCACGCAACGTTCTAGAATCCAGGTGGTTTTTTAAGTTTGAAATGAGGAATCTAGAATCTTGACCCTTTTGACACATGTTCTAGCAATTAGATTTCGGAAGTAACATCTCTTTGCTATCCTTACAAGCATTAAAAACCCCTTTCTTGCTCTCATTGGGGGTTGGAATTCATTCATTCAAGCTCTCTTATCACTTGTTCCACTTTTGAGTTCTCTTCATCCTTGATAGTAGCACTCTCACAAGCAAATCCATGCCAGACTAAGGGCCTTCCAACAACAAAAAATCTCAAGAAAGCAATTGATGATGCATCTGTGTGCTCTGAAGAAGGTCTAGGCCTGTGCATAGCACTCTCTCTCTCTCACTTTCCTTTCCTACTTGTTTATTTACTATCTTGTGGTGCGGGTTCTACTCCTAAGTGGGTTTTTCTTTCACCACATGCTTTGTCTAATTCATTTGCACTCCTTTCCAACTTGGTTGTATGTGGAAGTGGGAACACCAAAATGAGGGTCTTATTGAGGAAAGCCTTGATACAACCCCAACCTTTTCCCCTTGATCTTCTTTGTGTAGGTGCAAAGTGGAGCTTGGAGTGAAGAGTTGAACATCCAGTAAAAATTAAGCTCTCTCCAGATCCCCTTGTGTTTGTTATAATTTTTGGTTTTATGTTTGTTTATTTTGCTTAGTACATCTTAGAACTGAACTTAGAAGTAAGTCTTAATTCCATCCGCTTGAGTTCTTGAGCCCTCTATTGCTTACAATGCCAGCATGTCTTTTAGACAATAACACACTATGCTTATATCCTGAAATCAGATTGCTATCTTTTTGCCAAGAGCTCACTCATCTGGGATAGGGATCTTAGGGTTTTACTCTCTTAGGATCTAAAATAACTTTCTCTAAAATATATCTCAAGTGTATTTCTCTACGATTTTATTGAATTTCTTATGCTAAGGTGTATAAGGGTAGTTTGTTCCCTCGTGATCTCTTAAGAATAAAGAGACCCGTGTGTAGTGAATCCCTCTTATATCACATCTTGGTGAACCTGACATGAACACATTGTCTCTATTTTCATGATGTCGCATGTTTGTGATAATCCCTATTCTAAAGGAGATTTTGATATGTTGGAAGATGCTCTAGATGACTTCTTAGAAGTTCTCTCCCCTATCTATAAATATTCTGAACCAACTTCCTCTTCACAAGCTAAGGAGTCAGTAAATGTGGTAGTGGTCTTTGTGGCTCCTCTAAGCCCTAAGAAACCCACCATTTATGTGACCTTGGTTGATTCATCCTCTAAAGAGAACTATTCTATTAGTGGGATTGATGCAGATCAGGGAGACAAACCACAAACAAACACAATTCCAACTATTTTTAACAATCCCTCATTCACCAAAACCCTAACTAGGGTGATTCCTCATATAATCTCTTAGTTTCCCTTGTAGGTCTGCAAACCTAGTTTATGGAACATATATTGCAAAATACTTTACAAACCCTCAAACCGTTTGTCATTATAGACAACCATTATTGCATTCTTTAACATACTTCAAAATTCCATTAGGTTCTTTTGGAATATATTCTCCAAACTGTTACTGTTGTTGTTACACTGCCCTAATAGGCCAATTAGGCCACTTTTACAAAGAAACCACGTTGAAATATTTTCTCTGATAAAAAAACATCATCCCCTGACCTTGAATAGGCTTCAAAAATACTGAATCAACAATTTCTAATAGGAGAAATAACTATTAGATTTCCAAAACACCAAACCCTTGCTTTAGGCCAAACTAGGCTTGTATAATGAGGGTTTAATGAAACTATGCATCTCAAGCCTCCAACCACTCTAAAAATACTCCAAACACATTCAAATATTCCTTCCTATGCTTAATCCACCATTACCCAACCTTTAACAATGCATTCTAACCCAACTCCAACCTTTTGCTATCATTCTTGGCTCAAAACCTGACCAAAATCTTGCTAGGGCATCACTCCAACTCCTCCAAACCCTGCTTCCTACTCTTGAAAACCCCATATACATCTAAACCTAACCTAACTCACCCATTCCACCAAGTTATAGCCTAGAAATATAATGGGGGAATGGGTGTTTATTGCATTTTGAACACCTTCAAAACCCCAAATAAAGTTTACTGACCCGTTTCCAAAAAAATGACAATAAAACTCCTTAACTCTATGAAATATCACAAAATCAGATTCAAAATGAATATACTTCAATATTATAACAAATTCAATTCATTATAGAGCAATATCAATCCGTACGGAATCGTATAGTCACCAAGAGCAGCAATTTACCAGAAAATAACATAGAAAAGAGAGTTTCCTTATTGATTTCTTCAACCAAAACTTCTTGAGAGAGATTAAATCAAGTCTTCAAGCCTATTTAAACTTGTTTCCTCCTAAAAAAAACTAACACAACCAAAAAAACTTCCTTTTGAGTTATTTGACCATTGATCTTCACTAATTCGCATTTTTGCAAGTTTTCCATAACAACATTTTGACAACATTACAAAAATGAACTCAAACTAACCTCCTAGATGACTTAAACATTATAAATGGTCTACAATGACCTTATTTGATGAAAAAATAAGAACACACCAAAACCTATTAAATGACCAAAAATGACCATATTTACAAGTTTCAACATGGTGCCCCTGCACCATACACCCAACATGAAAAAGTTCTCAAGTCCCTTTGAGGACTATATTGCATTGGATTATGCTTGATAATTCCACATACTTGTGCTCCAAATTATCCTTCATCTAGTGACCCCTTCCAATGAGTCAAGAATTGGTAACATGCATTATTTTTCACCTTTGATTGGTTCCTACTTTGAATATGTTGTCCTCCATTTGATGAATTCCTAACTTTCTCTCCATTTGAAATTGATGTTACACTTGCTTTTGTACTTGCAAATATACCTATACCATCCCTATTTTGAACTTCCCTCTCCCTCACTCTTGAAGCATACTTGTATTCACCCACTTTTCCTTGCCAAACACCTTTAATCACTCCATCTTTTCCTCTTATCGCTGTCATCAGATTCACTTCCCTTACTAGACATTTGTATTATTAGACTTACAAACCTTTGTATCACCAGGTTTAGAAATCTTTGTCTTGATAGAAATTGACTATCCTTTAACCTCCTTTGTTTTCAATGGATAAAGCACTATCCCTATCACAATCTCATCATACTTTTCTAACCTATTTTGCACTCCTACAACAAATTCATCCTTAACCTTCTCTATTTCTACCTTTGGCACCAAAGCACCATCTTCTTTTCTCTTCAATGTTGAAGCATCCTTCAAACTTGTTGTCTTGATACCTTCAAGCCTTGAAGTGGCTGCAAATCTTTATACTTATCATCCTCAAGCTTCACAAACTCCTTCCCTATCATGATCACTTTTTTTTCCTTAGCCTATTCCTTAACATCCTCAACCAATGGAGTCAATGTGAATGTATTTCCATCTTTCTCAATAGTGTAAGTATTATGTCTACCATCATATATGGATTGTATACCAAACTTGCATGGTCTTCCAAGCAATAAATGGCAACAATCCATTGTCAAAACATCACAAATAATCTTGTCCTTATAGCCACCAATACTAAACTCAACTAAATATTTTTCATTCACCAAAACAGACTAATCATCATTCACCCAAGACATTTTGTAAGGTGTTTTATGAGGAATTTTCTCTAATTTCAATTTATCTACCATTTCATTTGACACCATATTATTAGTGCTTCTAGATTCTATCACCACCTTACATGCCTTTCCTTTGCATTTGCAGGTGGTCTTGAATAATGTCCTCCTTTGTGTAGATTATTTCTCCTTTGATGCCTTAAGAAGTGTTCTTCTCACCATCAATGACTCTCGCACTTCTAGAGCAACAAGCTAATTAGGAGAATGAATGCTTTCACTATCATCCTCTTGTACTAATTGCACTCTTTTATCTCCACCACTTGAAGTAGACCCTTATTTTTCAAGACACTTAAAGGCTAGATGATCAAACTGATTGCAATGGTAGCATCTCCCTGAAAATGAACTTGAACTTCTACCTCAACCAAATCTACCTCTGAAACCTCTAAAGCCATCTCTTTGATCAGTAACTTGGTCTTTGTTTTTGCTTGCATCTTCTTGTTCTTCATAGTTCTGCCTTGTACCTCTTCCTCTATTGGTGTTGCCTCTACCTCTTCCTTGTCTTTCTTGTCTTCTTTTTAGTTTCTCCTCTGCCCTTGTAGCAAATTGAAAACATTCCTCAACTATTCTAGCTGTAGAAAAACTCAATTCATCTTGTATTTGAAACCTCAAGCCACACATGTACCTTGCAATATTTTCATCTTCATTCTCAACATGACTAGACCTAATACTCAATTTGTGAAAATCTTTAGAATATTTCATAACATCCTTATCCTTCTGCTTCAAGCTTTGCAATTTTTTAAATGTTTGTATAGTATGATCACTTGGTAAGAATTGTGCATTCACCTTTGACACCATCCTATCCCATAAATTAATTTTTGATTTCCCTTTCTTCACTCTTTCCTCTTTAATGTAGTTCTACCATGTAAGAGCATGACCTTTTAGTTTTGTCTTAGCAAACTTTACCTTCTTATCATCAACAACGTCCTTGAATTAGAAATAGTTATCTAAGGCATCTATGTAGTCTAACACCTCTTTAGCATCCAATTTTCCATTATACATTGGCACATCAATTTTCTCACCAGAATCATCTCCTCTAATAACCTTGAGAATCTTTAGCATCCTTCTCTCATCAAGATCCAATTCATCATCTTCATCTTGGTTTCTTCTTCTAGGGTTCTCATTCTCACTCTCTTCCTCACAGTCACTTTCCTCTTCAATGGCCTTTCCTCTTCTTTGATTGGTATCTAATGCTAAAAACCTAGATAATATTGTTTCTTGTGACTCCTTCAACAACTTTATTTCTCTTGCAAGTACTGCACTACCCTTCGGAGGCATTTTGTCTTTTCAACTTCCCACTTTTCATTGTTCAATCTGCAACTTTTCACCTTCAAAAGATCTAAAACCTATGATATGATACCACTTGATGCAGAGTAGGGAGGAAAAACACAAACAAACATAATTACAACTATTTTTAACAATCTTTTATTCACCAAAACCCTAACTATGGTGATTCCTCATACAATCTCTCAGTTTCCTTTGTAGGTATGTAGACCTAGTTTATGGAACATATCTTGAAAAATACTTTACAAACCCTCAAACCATTTTTCATTCTAGATGCTCATTATTGTATTCTTCAACACACTTCAAAATTCCATCAAGTTCTTTTGGAATATATTCTCCAAACTGCTACTACTGTGTTGCCCCAATATGCCAATTAGGCCACTTTTACAAAGCAACCACCTTGAAATCTTTTCTTTGACCACAAAACCTCATCCCCTAACTTTAAAAAGCTTCAAAAACATTGAATCAAAAATTTATAATAGGAGAAACAACTATTAGATTTCCAAAACACCAAACCCTTGCTTTAGGCCAAACTAGGCTTGCATAATGAGGGTTTAATGAAAATATGCACTCCAAGCCTCCAACCACTCTAAAAATTCTTCAAACACATTAAAATATGTCTACCTATGCTTAATCCACCATTACCCAACATTTAACAATGCATTCTAACCCAACTCCAACCTTTAGTTATCATTCTTGGCTCAAAACATGACTGAAATCTTGCTAGGGCATCACTCCAACTCCTCCAAACCCTACTTCTTGCTCTTGAAAACCCCATAGGCATCTAAACCTACCCTAACTCACCCATTCCACCAATTTATAGGGAAGTCTAATGGTGGAATGGGTGTTTATTTCATTTTGAACACCTTCAAAACCCCAAACAAGGTTTATTGACCTTTTTCTAAAAAAATGACAATAAAACTCCTTAAACTCTATGAAATCTCACAAAATCATTTTCAAAATGAAGATACTTCAAGCCTAGATAAAAAAATCAATTCATTATAGAGAAATATCAATTTGTATGGAACTATACATTGAGTCTTCAAGTGTATTTAAACTTTTTCCCTCCTAAAACAAGCTAACACAACCAACAAAACTTCCTTATGAGTTATTTGACCATTGATCTTCCCTAATTTTCATTTTTGAAACTTTTGTTGGAGTGAAAAGAGACACTGAGATGGACGGGTGAATCGGTGTCAAACCAAAATCATTTGCTCAAAATAAAACATATTTCAACCTTGATCTCAATTTAATGATTAAATCATTCATGTATTGAATGTAATATTTCACATGCACAATTGAGAAATTTAACAATCTAAACAGAAACACAAAGAAGAGGTGTAATCATACAGAAACAAAGATACACAAGATTTTTTGCCGAGTGGAAAACCTTGAAAAAGGGAAGAAAAACCACTCCATAAGTGCCTTGTAGGCTTAATTAAAAATCCACTGTTCACAATGCCTTATAGGCCAATTTTAGAGCACCCACTCAAGGAGCACCAACCCCTCATTTTGAGACATCTATCTCAAGGAGTACCAACCCCTCAATTTATGTTTTTGAATAATAGTAATAACTCAAAGGATTTATCTGTTTTTAGTAAAGCACATACTTCTCTATTCTCTTGTCTACAAAATACCATAAGGATTCAATAATTGAATCCTTAAAATACTATATAGAGAAGAGATTTACAATGTCTCTACCTTTTATTATTCAGATTTTTACTGTAGAGTATATCCATACTTTTTCATATAGCCAAAGGAATGATAAAATCAGAGTTACAACAACAAAACATAATAGAGTTTTTTGTTTCTTTTTATACAACTTTTTTAGGTAACAAGTCTTCAAAAGATTTCATGGTCAAAGGAGAGCAGAGTAAAGAAAAATATCCTTATGTTTTAAAAGTCAAAAATCAATGTCTTCAGGAGTAATGGCTGATTAGAACAACTTGAAGAACTTTGACTGAAAATCAATGCTTTGTTAGGAGTAAATCACAAATATTTCTCAAATGCAATTGTTGTAACAAAACCAGCTTAATCAAATGCATTTAATATCATTTTGAAATAATTTTGTTGATAACCCAAGTGCCTATATGCTAAATTTTGAAAAACTTAATCATCATCATCAATTTTCTAAACACCCATAATCAGAAAATAGTAAAAAGTGCCAAGAATAGAGAGACTACAAAATGTAGCAGAAGGAATCTCAAGACCATGAATACCCATAAACAGAAAATGCCAAAAAATGAAAAGAATAGAACATGTAACTAATGGAATCAAATATACCACAACTCCCACTATCTGAAACATTCAAACCCTTGCTATAAAATGGTTTGATATCATTTAAGTGCCATCAAAGAAACGACTTTGAGAAATAAGCATGCTAGCAATGATTCACTAAAATCCAAATGAATAAAGCAAAGCCCACGAAAAAACCTCATGGAATGATCATACCATAATAATGATAGCAACAACAATTATTTTCCATATATACCCATTGAAACCCTCAAAATTTTTGACATTCAATGAAGCCAATGTATGTAGAAACGCATTTGAAATGACCAAAAATTCATAAATATTCTGACAACAATCAAAATAAGTCATGATACCTGAACAAGATAAGTGTAGATCAAAAGAATAAATACCATTTGAAGCCATCCACTATTCTTTCTTCCTTTTCCAGAAAATCCAGCTAGTAGCGCACCAAGACAAGTCTCCATACTCAACTGGTAAAGACGTTACAACCAACAACAACAATTATTCATCATGGTGGTGCCACACTTAGGGTTCAAAACAATATCATTGTTAGAAGAGTCAACAACTAGAAGTCTACCCTAATCATATTTCTTTCTCATCATTCAAATGACTTGGAAGAAATTAAGAGTGATTTGAAGTCTACATAAGATGAAAACAATAATTAAAATTAGAACCTTAATGAATTGGTCGTTGTCCAAGTAGGCCGACCACATAATAATCATCATGCATTGGATGCACATACTCCATAAAAAGTCAATGTTACTCAAAAAGCCAACTTAGATCAAATGATGCTTAAAAAAGTATAGAAGAGTGGACATCGAACCAAATAACATTACTAAAGTAGATGTTGACCTCACAATATTGTTGACGATGAAGACTTGTCAATGAAATTCGATGATAATTGTAACCATTGATTGAGGATTTCCAAAGAGTGGAACCATGACATTTTAAATAACTTTCAAGTGAGGAAGATAATAATATTTTAAATAACCATGACTATGAAATTTACATAGTCTCATGCAATATGAAGTGTATCTCTAGATTTCTAACCAAAGCCAAAAGAAAGGTGATACCATTGACAAAGTATATTAACAAGTGAATATCTTATGTTGAAAGTGAGAAATAATCAAACAATCTGAAACTGAAGTAGAGTATCAAAGCATTGAACCATAAAATGTGCCAAGACCAACAATGATATACTAACTCACACACAAGCTGATTAACCATGGAACATTATACCTGAACGTGAAGTGCCAAGACAGAATATTGAAGCTGAAAGGAGCCCTAAGACGTAAAACCAATACCTCTAACCAAATATCAAAAACCAGTAATGTAACCTGTCGCTACATGAAACTCAAGCTAATCAGTACCATAGCATATTATAATTCAAACTTAAATTGAGTTTGAATGCCAAGTATGTAATGCTAATGATAAGTATGTAAACTGTACTCTGTAGATAGCACATAACCTTAATCCATCCTCAAACTAACCAATAAATAACTAAAGGAATCAACCATAGGATAATTTGTCATCAAGGAAAATTGAGAACCAACAAACTCCCCCTTTGTCCTTGATGGAAAAACACAAAAGACTCCCCCCATTTTTTCCACAAAGACAAATAAAAGAAGAGAGGAGTGTGCAATGCCATGAAACACAACTGAGAAGCTAACGAGGAAAAATAAGTACCAGCTGCAGATAAAGAGTAATAGTGCAACAATCAATTATGAAGGAGAGTTGTAAGAGAATAAGACATATAACTTGCTCCCCCTAACCCAAACCATGGTAAATTAGTGAAGTAACATTTGAGAGATAACTCCCAATCGAAGCCTCAGCCTTTCAAATAACACTTTAGCTAACGGCTTAGTAAAAATATCAACCACCTCATCTTTTGAGCCAACAAACTATAAGCAGACTTCATTAGCCAAAACCTTTTCTTGAAGAAAGTGAAACTTGATGGCAATATGTTTAGTGTGAGAGTGTATAATAGGATTTTTTGAAATATTTATCACACTAGTGTTATCACAAAGAATGGAAACAAGTTTAGAAACATCAATACCCATATCTGAAAGATTCTGACTCATCCACAGTACTTGAGTACAACATGAAGTGGTAGCAATGCATTCTACTTCAGCAGTGGAAAGAGAAACTGATTCTTGTTTCTTGTTGTTCCATGCCACTAACCGATCACCAAGAAAGAAAGCAGCACAACTGGTGCTTTTCCTATCATCCAAAAAACCAGCCCAGTTAGCATTAGTATATGCAATTAAAGAGAAATCACTACTCCTAGGATACCAAAGACCATAGTCAAGAGTGCCTTGAATGTATTTAAAGATCCTTTTAATAGCAGTAACATGAGATTCTTTAGGTGATGCCTGAAAATGTGCAACCGTGCAAACTGCTTGCATAATGTTAGGTCTAGAGGCAGTTAAATATAAAAGACTACCAATCATTGATCTATATTCCATTTGATTTGAATCAGAAGAATCATCAGTTTTAGTAAGTTTGCATCCTATAGCCATTGGAGTGCTAACTGGATGACATTCATCCATTTTAAATTTCTTAAGCATCTCTCTAGCATATTTAGTTTGAGAAAGAAATATTCCATTCTCACATTGAGAGATTTGAAGACCCAAAAAGAAGTTTAATTCTCCTAACATAGACATTTCAAACTCAGATTCCATTAGCTATGAGAACTTCTTACTTAAAGTAACATTGTTGCAACCAAAGATAGTGTCATCAATGTAAATTTCTACAACCAAAATATTAGAACCTTCAGTTTTAACATAAAGATTATTGTCTACACCTCCTCTAACAAAGCCATTAGAGATTAAATGACTGTCTAGCCTAGAGTACCAAGCTCTAGGTGCTTTTTTTAAGCCATAGAGAGCCTTTTTCAACCTGTAAACATGGTTAGGCTTATCTTTGCATATAAATCCTTCAGGTTGTTCAACAAAGACCTCTTCATCTAAATAGCCATTTAAAAATGCAATTTTGACATCCATTTGATAAATAGTAAAGTTTTTGTAAACATAATAAGCCAAGAATATTCTGATAGACTCTAGTCTAGCAACAGGTGCAAAGGTTTCGCCAAAGTCAATACCTTCTTGTTGAGCATAGCCTTTGCAAACAAATCTTGCTTTATTACGAACAACATTGCCATTTTCATCAAGTTCATTTCTATAAATCCATTTACCTCCAATGGAATTCTTGTCATCTGGTCTTGGGACTAACTCCCAAGTTTGATTTTTTTGAATTTGATCAATTTCTTCCTGCATAGCATTAAGCCAACATAAATCTGTGAGAGCTTCATTAAAATTTTTAGGCTCAAACTGAGTAACTAAACAAAAAGCTATTTGTACTTTTTCATCAGATTCTATAGCCTTTCTTCTAGTTTGAACTCCTACAATTTTATCCCCAATAATTTGATCTTTGGGGTGATATTTAGCTACAGTCTTCGAAGGAGCTTTTGATGCAACCTTTTTAGGAATTGCATCTTCATTTTTAGGGCTTGTTGATTCAGCAATAGGCTTTGTTGTTTCAACTTCTTCTACATTTGATTCAAGTTCAAGTCGATCTTCCTCATTATCCTGCAAGGTGTCAGCATCTAAATGTAATCTTTCATCAAATTTTACATTCACAACTTCAACAATCTTGTTAAGCCTTATGTTAAGACATTTATAAGCTTTGTTGTGAGTTGAGTATCCAAAAAAGATACCCTCATCGCACTTTGATTGAAAGCTGCCTAGGTTATCATCATCTTTCTTGATAAAGCATTTACTTCCAAAAATTTTAAAGTATTTGACAGAAGCAGTTCTTCCATACCAAAGTTCATAAGGAGTGTGTTTAGATTTCACCCTAAGCTACACTCTATTCAAAATGTATACAGTTGTATGAACAACTTCTTTCTAGTACATATCGGACAATTTAGCTTCATCTAGCATGGTTCTAGCCATTTCTTTTACAGTTCTATTCTTACGTTCAACTACCCCATTTTGTTGAGGTGTTTTAGTTGCAGCATACTATATTTTAATGTTGTATTGTTCACAGTAATCAATAAAATCTTGAGAGGTGAACTCACCTCCTTTGTCAGATCACAGACATTTAAGTTTCAAATCTGATTCCTTCTCAACCAATTTACAAAAGATTTTAAACCTTCCAAAGGCTTCTGATTTGTACTTAAGAAAAGTGACCCAAACCATTCTAGTATAATCATCCACAAACAACATAAAGTACCTTTCACCATTAATAGACCTTGTTCTGGTTGGTCGACATAAATTAGTATGCACAAGCTATAAAGGTTTCAAAGAAGAATGTTCTTTTGTTTTGAAGCTTATTTTAGTTTGTTTACCACTTAAGAATTCTTTGCACACAGAGTTTTTTGGCTTGCTAAGGACTGGTAAACCTCTAACATTCTAATTTTTACTAATTCTAACCACATTTTCAAAGTTTATGTGTCCTAATCTTTTATGCCATAACCATCTCTCTTCAATTTGGCCCATTAAACACATACCTTGATTATTGTCATTGCTTGATGTGTTGAGAAGATTGTACACATTTCCTTTTGTCCTCCTTCCAGCTGCAACAACCTTTCCAAGATTGTTCTTAATCTCACATCCTTGCAAAGTGAAAAGAACATGATAACCACTATCACAGATTTGACTAACACTTAGAAGATTGTGCTTGAGACCTTCCACACAGTACACATTATAGATAGGAGTGTCCTCATTCAGAAGAAGTGAACCTCTACCTTTAATTTGAATACCAGAGTTATCACCAAACTTAACATACCCACCTACATAATCTTCAAGATTTATAAATTTATTCTTGTCGCCAGTCATATGGTTAGAACATCCACTGTCAAGGACCCATAAGTCCTTTTTCTTGGAATGAAAAGTAGTTTGAATAAACATAGATTACTCGATGTTGTTAACAGTCTTAGGTTTCCAAACCTTTTTAATTTTCTATTGTTTAGATTGTAGATCAGTTTTGCACTGTTTGACATAATGTCCCAAAGCATTACATTTAAAGCATCCGATCTGTCTACCAAAACCATAGTGTTGTCTAAGACCAAACCTGGGTGTTCTAGAATTCATAAACCTGCAAGTGTTCACCTTATGGCCAAATCTATTGCAAAAAAAAAAAAAACCATAGAAGAAAGAATTAATGTTGTAAGAGGGTCTATTACCTCTTAAAAACTGAACATGATCTTTACCAGATTCTGAGTGATTTGAACCTGAACCTTTGACATCATAAGAGGGGTTTTGTTTTACATTATCAATTGAGCATTAACCCTTTTCAAAACCAATACCAGTTTTATCTTTATGCATTTTATGCTTGCTTAGCATCTCATTCAGTTTTAGAGTGCTTTCATATTTTTCAATTTCCTTCCTAAGACGGACTACTTCTTGTTCCAGTTTTTGAATTTCTTGATCCTTGCAGCTTACAGTCTCTCGAAGACAGTCTTCAACTCTTTTAGCTTCTTCAAGCTGAGTTTTCAGAGAGACCATATCTTGATCTATTTTATGTTCTTGTGCCAGAACTTGTTATTTGAGTTTTCTCACTTCTTTTAAAGCACATTTTAGTTCACTTTCAAGATCTATTTCACCTTCTTCAATATCTATGGTGTTTGAATCATTTTGCTGAGTGATTTCAGTGATGAACAAAGTTTCATCTTCTTTAGCTGATGAATCTTTAGATTCAATGTTAGATTCATCCTTACTAAACAGACTTTTCTTCTTTTTGAAATTGAAGTTTCGTTTAGGTTTGAAGGCCTTCTTCTTAGGCTATTTTTCAGTTGTCTCGTTGTCACAAATTTGATCATCACAGGGACACTTTGCAGCAAGGTGACCTATTTTGCCACAATTAAAACATTTAAAGGGAATTTTTCCCTTATATTTTCCTGATCCCTTTTTAAGTCTTCTAACAAAATGGGATTCTTTAGAATCAAACAACTCTGATTCACTGACTTTGACTTTTTCTTTCTTTTCAGTGTTGAAGGTAGTTTCTTTTCCAGTTGAATTGTTTTTGCTAGTTCTCATTTCATAGGAAATAAGTATTCCTTGTAGGCTGTCTAAGGTGAGCTGAACAAAGTGTTTCTTTTCTTCTAGGGCTGAAACCTTAGATTCAAATTTGGATGGAAAAGTTCTAACGACCTTTGTGACCACATCAAGTTCATTAACCATTTGACCTAAACCTTTCATTGCATTGACAACTTCATTAAATTTGAGGAAATATTCAACCACTTTTTCATCATCCTTCATTTTCATCTCCTCAAACTGATGTTTGAGTGTAATGATTTTTGACTGTTTGACTTTCTTATTCCCTTGATATATAGTTTCAAGTTTTTCCCAGATTTCATGAGCAGATTTGCAATTCATGACTTTAATGAACACATCTTTAGTTAACCCACACAAGATGCCATGCTTAGCTCTGGCATTTGTTTCATACCTCTTTTTTTCAATAGGATAAGTGGGAATAGAGGCTGGTACATTATACCCATTTAAAACAATGCTTCAAACATCAAAATCAAAAGAAATAAGAAAAGCTTCCATTCTGATTAAATTTCAGAACACATAATCTATTTCATCAAATAACAGGGCTCTAGTTACAGAGGCACCATCTTGAGAATGTGCCATTAAAAACAAACTCCAAGACCAAAATCAATCCAAGGTGATTAAAACCTATTAGAGGTCCCTACGCTCTTATACCAATTGTTGGAGTGAAAAGAGACACTGAGAGGGGGGGTGAATCAGCGTCGAACCAAAATCATACTTTTTGCTCAAAATAAAACATATTTCAACTTTGATCTCAATTTAATGATTAAATCATTCATGTATTGAATGTAATATTTCAAATGCACAATTGAGAAATTTAACAATCTGAACAACAACACAAAGAAGAGGTGCAATCACATAGAAAGAAAGATACACAAGATTTTTTACCGAGTGGAAAACCCTGAAACAGGGAAGAAAAATCACTCCATAAGTGCCTTGTAGGCTTAATCAAAAATCCACTATTCATAATGCCTTATAGGCCAATTTTAGAGCACCCACTCAAGGAGCACCAACCCCTCATTTTGAGACATCTATCTCAAGGAGTACCAACCCCTCAAATTATGTTTTTGAACAATAGTAATAACTCAGAAGATTTCTCTGTTTTCAGTAAAGCACATACTTCTTTGTTCTCTCGTCTACAGAATACCCTAAGGATTCAATAATTGAATCCTTAAAATACTATATAGAGAAGAGATTTACAATGTCTCTACCTTTTATTATTTAGATTTTTATTGCAGAGTATATCCATACTTTTTCATATAGCCAAAGGAATGATAAAATCAGAGTTACAACAATAGAACATAATAGAGCTTTTTGTTTCTTTTTATAAAACTTTTTCAGGTAACAAGTCTTCGAAAGATTTCAAGGTCAAAGGACAACAGAATAAAGAAAAATCTCCTTTTTTTTAAAAGTCAAAAATCATTGTCTTCAGGAGTAATGGCTGATCAGAATAGCTTGAAGAACTTTGACTGAAAATCAATGCTTTGTTAGGAGTAAATCATGAATATTTCTCAAATGCAACTGCTGTAACAAAACCAACTGAATCAAATGAATTTAAGATCATTTTGAAATAATTTTGTTGATAACCCAAGTGCCTATATGATAAATTCTGAAAACCTTTATCATCATCATCAATTTTCTGAACACCCATAATCAGAAAATAGTAAAATGTGCCAAGAATAGAGAGACTACAAAATGTAGCAGAAGGAATCTCAAGACCACGAATACCCATAAACAGAAAATGCCAAAAAATGCAAAGAATAGAACATGTAACTGATGGAATCAAATAGACCACAACTCCCACTATCTGAAAAGTTCAAACCCTTGCTGTGAAATGGTTTGATATCATTTAAGTGCCATCAAAGAAATGGCTTTGAGAAATAAACATGCTAGCAATGATTCACTAAAATCCAAATGAATAAAGCAAAGCCCACGAAAAAACCTCATGGAATGATCAAACTATAATAATGATAGTAACAACAGTTATTTTCCATATATACCCACTGAAACCCTCAAAATTTCTGACATTCAATGAAGCCAATGTATGCAGAAACACATTTGAAATGACCAAAACTTCATAAATATTCTGACAGCAATCAAAATAAGTCATGATACCTGAACAAGCTAAGTGTAGGTCAAAAGTATAAATACCATTTGAAGTCATCCACTATTCTTTCTGCCTTTTCCAGAAAATCTAGCCAGTAGTGCACCAAGACAAGTCTCCATACTCAATTGGTAAAGACGTTACAACCAGCAACAACAATTATTCATCATGGTGGAGCCACACTTAGGGTTCAAAACAATATCATTGTTAGAAGAGTCAACAACCAGAAGTCTACCCTAATCATATTTATTTCTCATCATTCGAATGACTTGGAAGAAATTAAGAGTGATTTGAAGTCCGCATAAGACTAAAACAATAATTAAAATCAAAACCTTAATGAATTGGTTATTGTCCAAGTAGGCCAACCACATAATAATCATCATGCATTGGATGCACATACTCCATAAAAATCCAATGTTACTCAAAAAGCCGAATTAGATCAAATGATGCTTAAAAAAGTAGATGTCGATCTCACAATATTGTTGACAATGAAGACTTGTCAACGAAATTCGATGACAATTGTAACCATTGAGTGAGGATTGCCAAAGAGTGGAACCATGACATTTTAAATAACTTTCAAGTGAGGTAGATAATAATATTTTAAATGACCATGACTATGAAATTTACATAGTCTCATGCAATGTGAAGTATATCTCCAGATTTCTAACCAAAGCCAAAAGAAAGGTGATACCATCGACAAAGTATATTAACAAGTGAATATCTTATGCTGGAAGTGAGAAATAATCAAACAATCTGAAACTAAAGCAGAGTATCAAAGCACTGAACTGTAAAATGTTCCAAGACCAACAATGATATACTAACTCACACACAAGCTGATTAACCATGGAACATTATACCTGAACGTGAAGTGCCAAGATAGAATATTGAAGCTGAAAGGAGCCCTGAGACGTAAAACCAATACCTCAAACCAAATATAAAAAACCAGTAAGGTAACTTGTCACTGCATGAAACTCAAGCTAATCAGTACTATAGCATATTATAATTCAAACTGAAACTAAATGTGAATGCCAAGTATGTAATGCTAATGATAAGTATGTAAACTATCCACTGAAGATAGCACATAACCTTAATCTATCCTGAAACTAACCAAGAAATAACTGAAGGAATCAACCATAGGATAATTTGTCATCGAGGACAACTGAGAACCAACAACTTTTCCATAACATTTTGACAACATTACAAAAATGAACTCAAACTGACCCCCTAGATGACTTAAACATTAAAAATGGTCTACAATGACCTTATTTGATGACAAAATAAGAATCAACACACCAAAACCTATCAAATGACCATATTTAGAAGTTTCAAAATGGTGCCCCTACACCAGGGATTTCTTTTTATAATGATTCATTAGACTTATATTCAAGATTTGTGAAAGCTACAGAATACACTTCCTATAATGTTGTTGGGCACATATATAACACAAGGAGAAATAAAAAAAATTGGATCAACAACCTTCTATTCCTACATCACAACGCACTCAAGTTCCTACTTCTTTTCCTCCTCTCAACCAAGTCTTCCTTTAGCACCTAAACCTACAATCAAAGCACTAGGCGATTATGATTTTTTCAAGCAACTTCGTGTTACTTTGGCTAAAATATCTCTTTGGGACTTGCTTCAGACCACTTTGGTTTATCAGGAGATGCTTCAGGAAGCTTTACAAAATATTCTCTTGCCTACCTCCACTAGGCCTATGGATGTTAAAGCGTTGTTGGCTCATATTCATGCGGATTTTCCAAATATCACGTTCCACCCACAAGAACTCCCGTCTCCAGATGTGCAAAAGCAAGTAGATCCCTTGAAGATTATAATTAATGCTAATAATATCAGCATTAGGTGTACTCTCATTGACACTGGTTCATCTCTCAATGTCTATGGTATGGACCTATTACCTAAGATTAAAGTTGATTCATCCTCTTTAGCAACTTCCTCCTTGTACATTCGTGGGTTTGATAACATCGACTGCCAAGCTCTAGGTATGATAATACTACATTTGTAGCTAGGTCTCATTACCTTACCCATGTTGGTTTATGTGATGCCTAGCTATTACCACACATCCTTCTCTTGGGGAGACCCTAAATTCATGCTATGGGTGTTGTGACTTCTACTTTACATTTTTCTTTGAAGTTTGTTGCAAATAATCAAGTAGTTATAGTTAAAGTAGATCCAAAAGTTGTTCACCTCTATGAGCTAATAGCTATCGGTCGTGCTTTAGTTGTATCCACTCTCAAGAATTGTATTCCATCTTTGACTATTGATGTTATCGTATGTTCTTCATCAATACCCTTTGTGAAAGTTGTTCCTAGATCAAGTATCAAAAAAGAGGAACCACCTAAAGTAAAGGACCCTAAGTCTCCCCTATCTTCCCCTTCTTCCTCTCAAACAAATGCTTTCCTTGGTGATGATTGGGGCTCCTTGAATTTCTCTGAATTCTTCATTGCAGAATACAAGGCAAACCCCTCTTGCATAGATCTTCCAGGTAGTTCTAACATAAAGATGGATGATACTCCCACTGAGGAAGAGAAGTGTGATCATGTTTAGGAGATCACTCCTTCCTTTGTTGAGGAGATTAATCTTGCTCCTACAAAGGAGGTTAATGTTTTTGAGCCTACCAAAGAAGGTGGAGCACTCCCATGGAGACGTTTGACATCCACTGGTGGAATGTAACACTCCACATAGAGCCGCCACCTCCTGAGGTTTTGTAAACTTGTTATAGGTTTGGATATGAACTCACCTCTTGATATGGCTATGGACAGAAAGGCCTAGAGTGTATCGAGCAAAGAATCTAGGTCCCTATCCAATTTGAGCCATGATAGCACTATTTGAGTTTGGGATGCTCTATTGAACAATCTAAGCAAAAGTTGTGGTGGAGTGTTAACATGATTTCAGCTAAGCTATTGAGCTTGGTTCATCCTGAGTTGATAGAGGAAAGGGAGTAGGCTGAGAAGGTCCCTCTAGATGTATTCTCTTTGGATGAAGCACTAGAGGAATTTCTAGGTGCGTATTCCTTGCTTCCTCCTTATCATCACAAGAAAAAATTCTAGTATCACCAAACAGACAAGCATATACTTTGGAGAATCCATTTTGAGTATTGACGAGGAAGACCCCCTATCTAACTTCGAAAATGATGTTCCGATTTCTCATCCTAAAGACCACAGTTCTCTCCTCAAAGGAGATACTGTTGAAGTTCCTATGGATCCTAAATCTTCAAAAAAGGTAATCAACATCTAGAAGTGTCTCTCTTCAGAGGAAGTAGACAAACACTCCAATCTATTGAATTCTTGTCCTAATATCTTTTATTGGATGTATGAGGATATTCCTAGCATTGATGAGGCTATAGTGGCTCACAATATCATCCTATGTCCCGACACCAAGCTGGTTAAGCAAAAAATTTAAAAGATCAATCCCAGGGTGGCGTTGATGGTCAAAACTGAGATAGAGAAGCTATTGAAAGCGGGATTTATCCGTTTGATTGACTACTCCCCTTGGAATTCACATATAGTCATCATTAGTAAGCCTAACGGCCATATTCACATATGTATTGACTTTTGAGATCTTAATAAGGCTTTTCTTAAAGATGATTTTCCACTGCCCAATATAGATATGATTGTGGATTCGACTATAGGCCATGTATTACTATCTTTTATGGATGGATTCTCAGTGTACAATCAAATCTGTATTAACCCTGATGATCAATACAAGATAGCCTTCACTACCCCTTGGGGTACTTTATATTATGTGGTCATGCCCTTTTTCGGTTAAAAAATTCCATAGCGACCTACCAATGGGTGATGACCCTAATATTTCATGATTTTATTCACAAGATCTTAGAAGATTACGTTAATGATATATTAGAAAAATTGATAACCCATCAGGATCATGTGAAGAACCTTCATCTCATCTTTGAAAGGCTTCAACTCTATAAGATGAGACTCAATCCCCATAAGTGTGTCTTTTGCGTTGATGTCGGTAAGCTTTTGGGGTTTATAGTTTCTCACCATGGAATTGAGGTTGACACAAATAAAATTGATGCCATTGTTAACATGCCTCCACCAAGGAATATCACTGAGTTACAAAGTTTATGAGGGAAGATTCAGGTGATTCGTAGATTTATGCCTCAATTGGTTGATCGTACCCTTACTTTCACTTGTTTATTGAAAATGGATGTTCGCTTCATATGGGATGAGGAGTGCCAGAAAGCATTTGAGTCAATCAAAGCTTATTTGGCCAATCCTCCCGTATTGATGTCGGTTATGCAAGATAGACCCTTTCTTCTTTACCTTGTTGCATCACCATATGCTTTGGCAGCTCTCCTGGTTCAGTATGATGACGCAGGAAAGGAGAGAGCAGTCTTTTACTTTAGTCATGTTATAGTTGACTATGAAACTCATTACTCCTCCATGGAGAAGCAATGCCTCACTCTAGTATTTGCTACACAAAATTTGAGACACTACCTTCTCCATGCCGAAAGACATGTCATAGTAAAAATGAATCTCTTAAAGCATTTGTTCTCTAGTGCTAACCTGGCTAGGAGATTAGCAAAATGGTTATGTTGCTTTCTAAATTCGATATAAAGTTCATTACTCAGAAGTCAATAAAGGGTTAAGTGGTTGTCGATCACTTGGAAAATGCTCCCTCATTTTGCTCCTTCCTTGGGTTGGATTTGTTTCCTAACGAAAAATATTTTCACAATTAATTGTGACCTTGAATGGAAAATGTAATTCAATGGATCGAGGTGTCAGACTAGTTTTGAAGCTAGCATGGTCTTAATATCCCTTGAAGGTAAACCAGTCCCTCTATCCTTTCGATTATATTTTACTTGCACCAAAAACATCACTGAGTATGAAGCTCTTATCACTGGCTTATGTGTCGTGATTGCACTAAGGATTAAACATCTAATTTGTATCCTAGGTGATTTTGAACTCATTGTGAATGAGATTATGGGAACCTATCAAGCTAAGAAAAGTAAGTTGTCTTGATATCAAGACCTTGCTTTGCCCTTGATTAATCAGTTTTCCTCTTTCATAATAGATAGTGTCCCTAGGAGAGAAAATAGACATGTTGACGCCATGGCAAGCGCTTCTTCCTTGGTACCTTTAGAACAGGATATGAAAGAATACCACTTTGTGGTCCAGGCCCTATGAAATTCTATGGTTTCTGATCAACCTGAATCTGAGTCTCTTGTGTGTTCCCATGTGGACTCCGAAGAATGGTTTTCTAGTATCTACAATTACTTAAAGATTGTCCAAAATTTCCTGATGATGTGAAAAAAATGATCGCACTCATATACAAAAGCTTTCAGCACATTATGTCATCTTATTTTATGTTCTGTATCAAAAATCCTATAATAGCTTGCTCCTCAGGTGTCTCACTAAAGCGAAAATACCCCTTTCCCTTAAGGAAGCCCATTCAGGTTTTGGGGGTGGACATTTTGGTGGCAGATCCCTAGAGAGAAGATTGATACACATAGGGTACTATTGGAAAACAATGGAACAATATTCCTTCGATTTTGTTAAAAAGTGCCTTCAATGTCAGCAACACAGTCATCTTATTCATGCACCTACCCAAGAATTACAAAATCAAACTTCTCCTTGGCTGTTCACAAAAAGGGGGTTAGATATTATTGGAAAGATATCACCTCCTTCTTCCAAGGTACATACCTTTATTATTACCGCTACGGATTACTTCATGAAATGGGTTGAAGCTATTCCACTCCGATCCACAAATGTTGAAGCTATTTGCAGTTTCCTCATGAACAACATTATTTCTTCTTTTGGATTGCCTACTACACTTGTCTCTGACAATGGTACACCATTCAAGAACAAGGAAGTAAAGCAATTCTTAGAGAAGTTTCATATTCAACATAGGTTTTCTACATCATACTATCTACAGTCCAATGGTCAAGCATAAGCATCTAATAAGACTCTTGAACTCATTCTTCAAAAAATAGTTAATAAGCATGGTAAGGATTGGCATATTCAATTAACATACACCTTGTGGGCCTATCACACAATTTCTTGTACGGCGATGAGAACGATGCCTTACAATCTCGTGTATGGTGTCGAAGCTATCATGCCCTTAGAGTTGGAAATTTCATCCTTACAGGTTTCCCTTAAAGGGTTAATTGATGTTGAAAGCTACCGAGTTAACCATTTGCATCAGCTATAGATGCTCAACGAGCATCGATTATAGGCCCTTGATCATCTTAAAGCTTATTAGCAGTCGTTATTGAGGCAATATAATTAGAGTGTGCTTCCTAGGACCTTTAAACTAGGAGACCTAGTTCTCTATGAAAACCAGAGAAATGTAAATGTGTCGCCTAGCTAGAGAGGAAAATTTAGTCCTAATTGGTTAGGCCCTTAAATTGTGATCTTCATGTACAGTTTAGGAGCCTATGGATGGGATGCCTCTAAAAGAGTCTATTAATGTGATGCATCTTCTTTGATACTATGCATAGTATTCCATGTGTCATCTGTCTGGTGTTCTCTCTTTTAAAGGGTAGTGGCACTACATATATTGACATTATTCATTAAAAAATTATGAAACCTTTTGTGTTATGATTTAATATTGTGTCTGTGTGACATACATACATATGTTTCACTATGCTCTATGTCCATGCATCACATTACATCTTTTAAGGAAATTATATTATCATTGTATTTAATCAACATACAATTGTGTGTGTTTATTAAATCATGATTAGCATCTAATGTAAACATACATCCACATGATCATGTAACATCCATAGTATAAACATACATGAAATTAAAAAACATATACATTCGAGTAAACAATGGCATGATATCGGAACCGCTATGTCCATATATATATTCATGTGTGTATCAAATGTCATGTACATGTATCGGGCCACTACTATAAAAAATGAGTGGTTGTTGAATATAATTCTATACAGAAGATCTACAAGTATATATGTATGTGTATGTATCCAAAAATGATATACAGAAACATAAGCCCTATGATTGAGGTGCATGGCTCCCAAAGCCCTTTGGATCTGGCAGCTACTCTTGTACCCTTGGGAGAGGTTATACGGTGGTCATGGAGTGGGATCGGTGTGAGTGTGATACAAATAGAGCTACCTGCATCCCATTGATCTCTCCCTATAAGGAGACTGTAGTCATCTCCACCTACATCAGCTACTCCTACAGTCCTTGAACATCTATCAGGATCATAGCTACTGGCTACCCGTTGAGGTCATCAATGTGGCTCTGGAGGGCATCACGTGCTTGCTCGGTGGCATTGACCCTCCTCACTGCCATGTCTCACTCAATGAGCACCATTCGCAACTCCCCTGATAGCTGATCACACTATCCCCAAATAGTAGTCAGCTCTATAATCAGCTGAATGAACTTTTTACCCCACTCCTCTAGGTAGGCCTCAGGCATGCTACAGGCTCAAAACTTGGGGCATGTCATCCTATAGATTTTGACTAGTAAGCCTTGAGAACCATCCCTTGGATTGACACATTAGAGGCTACCTCTAAAATACATTGAGCTATCAGCCTAGTCCATCCTTGTGTGTCCTCTACAACCACAGAGAAAGAAAGAGGTATTAGTACCGCATGGCATAAATATATATCATAAATAGGAAAATTGAAAGTACAAAAATATACACAACGTGCTTTGTATACCTGGGTTCCCTGGCTACCATGTTGAGTTAGGGTGAGGGTTGGTGCTGGGACCTGCAACCACCAACATTAGTGGCTTCTCTCGATGATGCTAAGGAAACTGCCATTGCAACAGCAGGAGTTGGTGGTGCCAAAGAGATAGGGGTAGCTAGTGGGGGGTCTAACCTCATCTGTCACCTTGATCTCAGTGGTGTCGCCTCCTCCTATGACCTCTCCTTGTTAGTTTGTTGCCGACCTCTCCACCTTTTCTATGGGGTCTAGGGTGGCAAGGCCCCTTGTGGACTAAGATCTCCTCTCATGGCATACTCACTAAACACAGGAGCAGGATGATGCCTCTCCCACCACCGTGCAAAATCCATAGCTACCTCAACATTATCTGCCAGTGCTAGGGGCAAAAAATCATGATCAAGCTCATAATCATCAGAGGGAACAAAATCTATGATGGTGGGGCGAGGGTGATACTCTAGCTACACTCCTATAAGCCCTAGTATAGGTGGGAACATCTGGCAAAATCATCTAAGGGTGGCCATGCTGCTGCATGACCTGACTTGAGTGGTGAGGTACTATGATGTAATTATGGTGGCCTATCAAAAAATGGTCCTGCTACAAGTTCCTTAGGTACCTGACATTATCCACCCATATGAAAAATTGATGGGGTCTCCATTGAACCCCATCCACAATAAGAGTGTCAAACTATAACCACCAAAATTGTTGATCGTCGAACCTCCACTAGGCTATCATTTCATACCAGTGGGCCATGGGAACGTGATACAACCATTGCTGGTGAAAACCAACTAAATCGGTGCACATGATGTGGGTGAAGGTTTAACACCTTCAAAAGTGTGCATGCAGTGAGGCTACGGTACTCATAGTGAGCATACTAGCCTAGCTTCTAGTGGAGGTGCGCAAACATACTACGCCCTTAGGAAAAAAATTTCCTATGCTCTACCATCTCTGTCATAGTATGAATGAGGCCCCCATGCAAATGTGAGCCTCGCCCATCAATCATAATCTGCAACGCAATGGTCATGATCATAACCCAACACAATAATGGTGCAGTGGTCCTCACCTAGTTGTACTAGTGCATATATATATGGCTTGTGTTGTCACTACCGTCTGTCCTCCCTAAGTAGTAGAGGATGCCCTCCCTTCGCTCCCACACCAATCAGGTATTATCAAAAGCCACCCACTATCCATGGATGGGTAGCCCAAGGATTCGATAGAAATCCTCGAGCATGTTGGTCATCTCCCCATAACGTAGCTTGAAAGATGATGTGGTGGTGTCCCACCACTCCATCAGTGTAGTGAGCATCCTCTCATGACATCTCATCTCTGGCATGGTGAATACATGCCAAAGACCAACCTACTCGAGGTGTGTGACCTCATCATCTATCAGATGGTTCCTACGCTCATGGACAATTCATTAAGTTCACCCTCCTGGATGCTCATGAATCTTCGGGTACTCATGCAAAAGTAAAACAATTTAAGTCAAAACATTGAAATCCATTATGAAAACACAAAACTTCTTAAGACTTACGCACATTTCATAGACTTTTGTGTATCACGCATGCATCCTTGGTTTCCATAGCCGCCTCAAGGATGCCAACGTGGACTTGGGACCTCGGCATAGACTATGGATGACAGCACATTTTTTGGATGTAAGCACCAAAAAAAGATGACTGCGCACCTCACCACTTAGAAAAATGCAAAAAATAAGCTAAAATTCATAAAAAATGAGGCTTAGAGGCCTGCCTGGTCTACCTCGTGACCCTCAACAATGTCATCATGTAACTGCTCCAATGTCGATGCCTCGTACTCCCTCCAGCTAGGCATTTTACTGACTTTTCTCTCACAAAAGTCAAGAATTTTCTCATAGTGAATAGTGAAAATGACCCTTCTAGGGGCCCACCTAGGTAAATATAGGCCCTTAAGGCCCATTTTTCCTAGATCTTGTCGCTCCCCAGTTTCTCCTAAATTTCCCCCACTAAGCTAGGGGAAAACTTAGGAGGGGGCATAAGGTCATTTTTTTTTCTCATATTTTTCTTTTGAATCGATGACCTTTTCTTGATCATTCTTCTCTTTGTACATAGTAGCTTCTTTTGATTTTTTGAAGCTGACCCAAAATTTGAGTTTTGTAAGTTAAAGCCTTGAATGCTTTTTCATGACTATTTTGTCACTGTTTGTTGAGCTTGGATGCTGGGGACACCTTCAATACTGGATAGCTTGACTTTGGTGGCCTCTAAGGCCCCTCTTTCTTGGCACATAAATCCATAAAATTCAAAATTTGGATGAAATTTTCCTTCTCTATTTTAGTGATGCTTATTTTTTCCAAAATTGAGCCCAGTAAAGTGGGGGAAAAATATAGTGTCAGAGAATTGCACTTGGGGGCAATTCCACATTCTTGCTTTTTTCCTAGCATTTTATGACACCTTGGAACATTAATGACAAAAGTCCCATGAGTCAGAATTTCATGATTCTGACTCCATGAAGACTTGTGGTAGAACAACAGAAGCTTGATGCACGTTTCCCAAAAAACTAGGCTTAGGACACCTGTGTGGCATGCGGATGTTTGCACGATGTGCTAGCGTCTAGGTAATTTTTCGAGTTTGAAATTGGGAATCTAGAATCTTGACCCTTTTGACACATGTCCTAGTGGTTGGATTTCAAAAGTAACGGCTCTTTTCTGCCCTTGCAAGCATTAAAAACCCCTTTCTTGCTCTCATGGGGGTTAGAAGTCATTCATTCAATCTCTCTTATCACTTGTTCCAGTTTTGAGTTCTCTTCATCCTTGATAGTAGCACTCTCACAAGTGAAGCCATGCCATATTGAGGTCCTTCCAGCAGCAACAACTCTCAAGAAAGCACTAAATCGTCTGTTTGTGTGCTCCAGAGAGGGTCTAAGCCCATGGGTAACAAACTCTCTCTATCTCACTTTCCTTTCCTACTTGTTTATTTACTATCTCGTGGTGCGAGTTCTACTCCTGAGTGGGTTTTGTTGGCAAGAGACACTACACATGTCATCTAGTGTTGTCATTGATGGAAACCCTGTTCAGTGATCAAATCTGCATATCAGTATTTTTTCATATCGGAAGTCAGATTAAAGTCAATTGATTAACTATTAAGTTTGAATAGAGCATCTAACAGAATTCTATTCATCAATTCATATGTAATATGCAATTTTTTTTTATCATTTTGAGTTGTGGATTTCATGGAAAGTTGTTTGATGTATGATCCATGTTATCCTTGAATCTTGAAGCCTTGTATTGATTGGTGTACAAGTTAGAAGATCCAGTTGATTTATTTTTTGTTTAACGATGCAAGAAGGGTGACTTGGTGAATGTCGCATGTTTTAGATGTTTGAGGAAATGTTTTTTGAAGCATTTTTGTGTTCTAGGATTTTTTTTTGGGTCCTCACTATGTTGTGGCTAACTTTGGATGGTGTGCACTGAAAATCATTTGTGGATTGAGCCGACAGTTGGTAAATATTATATGTTTTATTGAAGCTGACATGTGGTTTATTAAATCCTTTGTTGTAGATATATATAAGAGATCATTTATTTCATTTTGGTGTGTGATAATGGATGTGCGAAGTTTTTTGTGAAAATCAAAAGGATTGTAGTGCGATTATGCATAGTTTCACTTGTGCATAAAAGGATTTGTGATGCGAATAACAACAAACAGAGTAGAAGAGAAGAATCAGATAGAAGGTCAAGAATGTGACTGATGAGCTTAATCAGAACTATAATCAGGCATTAGGAGATGCTATTTTATTAGTTCAAATCCTTTTGATGTAATCCAAATATTTTATAAGATAGTGAGTCTTCCATTTTATATCTGAGCAGTGAGCTCTAGGTAGTGTGCCTGAATGCATGTGCATTCCCCATTTTGCAAACACTTATATTTGAGTACTCAAATTGTGGATTGATCTCCATCATGGTTTTTCCCCTAATAGGGTTTCTACATAAAAATCCTTGTTTTATGGTGTTGTGGTTGATTGCTTTTTGTGTTTGCATCTTTCTTTTAGTTCAATGTTGTAAGTAGTTTAAAGATTAGGTTACAAAGTTAAATTTTGTAGAACACTGATTCACCCCCCCTCTCAGTGTTCCTTGATTCCAACAATTGGTATCAGAGCTTAGTTCCTCAGAAGAATTTTAAAATATTGAGGAAGATCCGAGAAAGTAATTCAATGGATTCAAGTAGTCTTACAACAACTTCCAATGGCCCTAGATGATCTTGATCAATCAAAATTTGAATTCTGGGAATTGTAGGCAAGTCTCATGAATGTAGAGAAATTCATTCAATCATTGAAAGACAAAATCAATGAGTCAAGAGAAAAGAGAAAGGACCTTTGTGATTAGCTTAAGCAGAAAGAAAGTAGAAGCATGGAAGATGAACACTTGAATCAAGCCTTGAAGGAGAAGATAGAAGAATGTGAAAAACTCACCAGAGAAAATGTTGTCCTAAAGCATGAGATGGAGTCTATTATGATGAGGATGACCAAGGAAATTGAAGACATGAAGAAGAATGAAGAGAATCTTGCTCAGTCACTGAAATAGAAATCTAAAGAATGCAGCAGAATTAATGATAATTTCATTCAGCTAGTGCTTGATTTGCAACAATCCAAAGTCAATGAAGAGCTTAAGAGATAGATTGTTACCCTGAGAGATGAACTTGCTATTGCAAATAAATACACGGATAATTTCAAAGTTATCTCAGCCAAGCTTGATGAACTGATTAAGAGTCAGAGGACTGGAAGTGACAAGCGAGGTCTTGGATATGAGAAAGGAGAAAGCTCTAGATTTGGACAAAGGAATTTTAGGCCAGGAAATCAGATGAACATAGTTGGAAGGTATCTGATAAGACAACCTAATGCTCAAAGGTTCAATGGTTACTGATTTACTTGTAATAAATTTGGTCATATGGCTACTCAATGTAGAATTAGAATGAATCAAAGTGGTCCATCATTCTTTAGTTAGTGTTTCAACTGCAATAAGTATGGTCATAAGTTAGTTGAGTGCAGAAATGTGTCAAACAACTCTTTCAATAGAAATGTCAAATTGTATACTAGTAATAGATTTGGTCATAGTGCTAATCAGTGAAGATCTAGAGAAAATCAATGGTACAACTGGTCTAGACAAATAAATGTTGTGTGCTATAACTGCAACAAATCTGGTCACATTGCTAGATCTTGTTGGAACACAAGGGGTCTAGTAAATCAAAGGAAAAACATGAAGAAGGATGTAAAGGGAAAAGGAAAAGTCATTACTGATCAAATCAGGAAGCAAATGAAAAAGACATGGGTGAGGAAGAATCCCTTTGATGTAGAAAATAGTTCTACACCAGAATTTGGATCTGGTAATTCCTCCGGGAATTAGGTTATGGCCTCTAGCCTAGGGGGAGTTCTCAAGAAAATATTTTAAACCCCCTTTTTTTGGTAGTTGGTTCCAAAATGTGGAAGATAGAAATGATTGCATTAGTGATGTGCAGATGATTTGGGATCTTTTGTGAAGGATATTTGTACAAAATTGAGGTCTGACAGAAGAAAGGTTTGGTACCTTTGAAGAGAAAAATATGAAAGTGCATGCAAAATTGAAGAAGCCTGTGACAGTCTGAAGAGTAAGAAAAGAAGTGGAAGCTTTTTTAGAAAGCATGGGTATATCGATTGAAGCTATAAGGGAGGCTAGGAGGAAAAGGGAACAATCTGAAGCAAGAGAGTCAACTAGAATTGAATCTACTAGTCCGACAACATCCTCTACTAGATCTAGATCTACAAGGAGCTTAGCACTCTCATCAGGTCCTACAAAGAAGTCAAGGCTTGTGAAAGCTCAAGAAAAGACATCCGGGAGAGCAGGAAAGAGGAAGAAGGACAAAAGCACAAGAGAATATGTTATTGTTTCAAAAGATGAAGAAACTAAATTTGATGAGGAGGTAACAAAAATTAAGGAGAAGGGCACAAAAGCATCCAAATTCTCAAAGGACAAGCTCTCCAGTGAAGAGAAAGCAAAGAAGAAGATGAAAACTGACAAATCAGGTATGTCAGTAGAAGTTGAAAAAGCTTTGATTAAGGATGGTAATCTTAGGCCACTTTGTAAGTGGTATGACACCTTTGATAGTGTTGGTCAAAGAATTCTTGAGGAAGCCACAATAAAGCATTTGAATAATTTCAATAAGACTCTCATTGAGATAATGTTTGAGTTACCCAAAGGCCTATATGAAGTTTTGGAAATGAGGAGAGTGAATGCTAGAACTGAAGAAGAATAAATGAGACAATAGATACTTGTTGATCTGTGTCTGGTGATGTCAATTGAAGGGATGAAGAAGATTCTAAGTGATGCAAAAAGGGATTTCAAGAGCAATACAAGGGTAGATAAGCTGATGATTGGGAAAACTAAAGAGGTGGCTAAAGACACTGAGAAAATTCTGAAGGCACTTCTGTTGAAGAACAAGAACAATGTTGTTTCTGAAGAAGTTCATATTGAAAATGTTTCATCTATTCTGGGTAATGTTGGAGAAGGAAAAGAAGATACATTTGAGGATACTTTGAATCCTCCAAACATGCAAGAAACATAAATTCCTATGGAGACTGAAGATCCTAAAGTTGTGTTAGTTGAAGAAGTGGAGATTCCTGAAGCAAAGGAAAAATTAGTGACTGAAGAGAAGAAGGCTGAAGTAAAGGAAATTCATGTGGAAGGAAGAGACACTACTAAGGTAGTAAAGGAGCTCCTCGAGGTGCAAGAAGAGGAGTTTGATCCTGAATTGATCAAAGGTCCTATCAATTTATCCACTATGTCTCCTATTCAGAAGATGAAGGTAGCAGCGTTTTCTCAAAACAAGGCAAGGGAGGAAATACTGAAGTCTCATATTGAAGAAAGTGAGCTGCTAAGTCTTGCATTTGGTATCCTTAAGAAGATCATGCCTACATATGTCAAGGATTCATCTGATTCTCCATCTGGGTAGCTGAAGAAACTCATCAATTCTATAAGTACTCACTTTGAGTCACTTGAGAAGTTAGCTATGGACAAGGTTCATAAGGAATTTGATGCTAATAGGTTTGATAGATTAAAGGGGATGATTGCTAATGATAAATCTTTGTTAGCTACCTGTGTAAAGAACATCCAAGTTGCTTTGTCTAAAGGTGGAAATATTTACAAGTCATGTTTATCATTGTCTAAGTTCACTAAGGACATTGAAAAGAAAATAAAGGATTATGAGAAACAGTTAGCAGATGTATCTCAATCATTTGATCCTCTAACCATTTCTATTGGAAAACAAGAAGGTCAAGTTATATCCTTGCTTGAAAAAATCAAAAGTTTGAACCATGAAGAAGGTAGAATTGTTGAAAGAGTATGTGAACTTAGAGGATTAATTGGTCCTAAGATGGAGACAATGTTAGTGCATTGAAGTAAGCACAAGATGCTATGGCTATCAATGATCCAGTAAACCTTGAGTCTACAAAAATGCAATCTTACTTATTTTTTTGTCACATGACAATTTTGGAAAGTATCAAAAAGAGTTGGGATACAAGTTTGAGCCTTTTGAAGAATGATTTTGCAGATGTATTCAAGTTTATGCAAGTTATAGAAACATGTTTGTACATATGCATTTTGTTCATAACAATTTTTGATTTTTGGTATGAGGATTCCCATCTTTGCCATTGATGTCAAAGGGGGGGAGTGGGACAGTGAAAAATGCCTTATTCATCTCAGGGGGTGTTGTGTTTTGAAGTTTTGAAGGTTGGCAGTGTATTCATGTTGGTACTGATCCAACACTTAGTCACTTTTTCACTAAGTGTTGCCATCAATGCCAAAGGGGGACATTGTTGGCAAGAGACACTGCACATGTCATCTGGTGTTGTCATTGATGGCAACCCTAGTTAGTGATTAGATCTACACATCAATATTTGTTTGTACCAAAAGTTAGATTAAAGTCAAGTGATTAACTATTAAGTTTGAACACATGCGACATAATTGTGTTCATTGATTCATATGCATTTTTTTGTTATAATTTTGAGTTGTGGATCTCATGGAAAGTTGTTCAATGTATGATCCATGTTATCCTTGAATCTTGGAGCCTCGTATTGATTAGTATACAAGTTAGAAGATTCGGTCACTGATTGATTTTTTGTTTAACAATGCAAGAAGGCTGACTTGGTGAATGTTGTGTGTTGCAGATGTTCGAGGCAAAATTGTTTGAAGTATTTTTGTGTTTGAGGATTTTTTTTGGGGTCCTCACTATGTTGTGGCTGACTTTGGATGGTGCACATTGAAAATAATTTGGGAATTGAGCCGATGGTTGGTAAATATTTTATGTTTTATTGAAGCTGACATGTGGTTGATTAAATCCTTTGTTGTGGATATATAGAAGCAATCATTTATGTCATTTTGATGTGTGATAATGGATGTTCGAAGTGTTGTAAAAATCAAAAGGATTGTAGTACGATTATGCACAGTTTCACTTGTGCATAAAAGGATTTGTGATGTGAATAACAACAGATAGAGCAAAAGAGTAGAATCAGATAGAAGGTCAAGAATGTGACTAATGAGCTTAACTGGAACTGTAATCAGGCATTAGCAGATACTATTCTATTAGTTCAAATCCTCTAGATGTAATCCAAATCTTTTGTAAGATAGTGATTCTTCCATTTTGTATCTGAGTAGTGAGCTCTAGGCAGTGTGCTTGAATGCATGTGCATTCCCCATTTTGTAAACACTTATATTTGAGTACTCAAATTGTGGATCGACATCCACCGTCGTTTTTCCCCTAACAGGGTTTCCATGTAAAAATCCTTGTGTTATGGTGTTGTGGTTGATTTCATTTTTTTCTTGAATATTTCTTTTAGTTCAATACTGTAAGTGGTTTAAAGATTATGTTAACAAAGTTAAATTTTGTAGAACACTGATTCAACCCCCATCTCAGTGTTCCTTGATTCCAACAATTTTTTTCTTTCACTACACGCTTTGTCTACTTCATTTTCACTCCTTTCCAACTTGGTTGTCCATGGAGGTGGGAACACCAAAATGGGGGTCTAACTGAGGCAGACCCCTATACAGACCCAACCTTTTCCCCTTGATCTTTTGTGTGTAGGTGCAAAGTGGAGCTTGGAGTGAAGAGTTGAACGTCCAGTAAAAAGTAAGCTCTCTCTAGGTCCCATTGTGTTTGTTACAGTTTTTGGTTTTCTATCTGTTTATTTTTCTTAGTACATCTCAGATCTGAGATTAGAAGTAATTCCTGGTTCCATCTACTTGAGTTGTTGAGCCCTCTATTGCTTAGGACTCTAGTGCATCTTTTAGACGATAGCGCGTTGCACTCACATCCTGAAACCGCATTGTTGTCTTTTGGCTGAGAGCTCACTCATCTGGGATAGGGATCTCAAGTTTTTTCTCTCTTAGGATCTAAAATAACTTTCTCTAAAATATAACTCAAGTGTATTTCTCTACATTTTTATTGACTTTCTTATGTTGAGGTGTATAAGGGCAGTTCATTCCCTGGTGATCTCTTGAGAATAAAGAGACTTGTGTGTAGTGAATCCCTCTTATATCACAATTCCATATTTGACTATTATATTTGGTCTCAGTTTTCTAAGAGTAACTTTTTGATTTTTGGATTTTCATCTAACCCTAACCTCTGTTGTCTATTGTTGTATATTTTTTTTAATCTAACATACATGTGCAACATTAATTTGGGGGAAGATAAATAATTCAAAACTTCTAATGAATTTGTGTTGTAGGCTTTTATTGGTCCAAGACAATATTTCAAACTACTAATACATTGTTGCTAGGTTCCTTATGCAATATTTTATCATTTTAGCTTGTATACTTTCTTGATTGGTAGATTAAATCACATTTGCATTTGGTGCCTTAAAATTAGATTATTTGACGTGTATTATAAGTTGGAGTGTATGTATCCTCTCCCCTTGCACCTTGTACAATCTTGGGTGAAGATAAATACATCTAATTTTATTTTCTTTTCTTTTAACCAAAGGCGTGTTGTCTACCTATCCTCTCCCTTGTGCTACATGTGATTTTGGGTGATGAGAAATAGCAATACATGAGTCTTCCCTTATTGTTGGTAGGATGCCTGCCTTGGGACATATCTTTATTGAGAACCCAATGGATCGAACTCAAGTGACATTTTTCGGTGCACTATAGAAATTGGATGAGAGCACAAGTTTTAGTTCGATCCACACATGTAGCATACTAGAATTTTGCTAGGATTCTAGGGTAATTCTAGATTCTAGGGAGATGTCTATGTAGCTAACAGTGTTCATGGATGTTCCACCCACTAAGAACCAATTTTTACTAGAAACCTAAGGCCTTTTGAACATCTTCTATAGTGGTGCATCATGATGCTATCAACATGACAAGTTACTTACCATGTCTAGTCCCTGGTTGAGGAGATAAGGTGTCTTGCTAGGGCTTACACTCTTTCAAAGCAAGGGGTGTCAAGGTGGTACATGACCTTGGCATACCCTAATCTTCCACTTCTTGGATACAGATTAACACGCAAGTGTGGTAAGCCTACTATAGTTAGATAAATCTTTACTACTAATTAGGTTGTACTTGTTTTGTTCTATTGATCTATTGCTAGTGAGCTTTGTGGAAGAAAGCTTACAAAATATCTCCTTTACCATTTGAGTTAGTCCTGCTTGTTTATGTTTGTTGTTCATATCACTTGCTTTCAAAATAGACACTCAGACTTTGACACATCATCAAACTTGCCAAAACTTTCAAGAAACATAGGAACAATAATAGAAAACTCTGTTTAATTGTCACAGTTTACCACCTTTGAACAAATTGTCACATCTACTCTGATACATTGCCACATTTGCATAAACTATTGCTTCTACTATCTGTATCTTGCTACATTTTCTCAAACTATCACATCTAATTTATGCATATTTCCACTTTTTCTTACTTTATCACATTTGCATTTATTGTATTTTTTTAGAACCTTTTCTTGCATAGAGTCTCATTTATCAAAATTATCACATCTTCTTGTTATTAAATTATCACGTTTGCATAGTCTATCACGTTTTCTGTCTGCACATTGTCACTTTTTCCTACACCGTCACATTTGCCTAGGGAAGCATAACACATTTTCTTAAACTACCACATTTGTCCATCTCAGACCCGCAAATTCTCATAACCTAAAGCTATCATAAATCTATCATCTTGGAATTGAAAAAATCTATCATAATAGTCTTGAACAGTCCTTTTGTCATCAAACATCATAACTATCCTTCAACTTTCTATTCTTAGGAAACACCAACATAGTCTTTTGGATCAAACTTCAAACATCTTCAACAATCAACAACCTTAATAAACATTAGTCCTATGAGACCTTCCTTAAGATCCCTTTTGGATAAACATCAAACATCCTTTTTGGGCATCAACATATCAAACCTATCAACTTTTCTAGCATCTTTCAATATCATCTTTCCATATCTTGTGAATTTGTTAACTTAGTGGAACTATATCCCTCTTGGGTTTACAAATCATCACTATCATCTCTCTTTTATTGTACTCATGAGTGTAGTCCAAACAAAGACATCAACCAATATTTCATCAACATCTTGAGATCTAGCATAAATCAACTTTGTTATCCTATTGTCCAAATGTTAATCATCCAATCCAAAATTAACTTGAACATCATCCAATCCAAAATCAGCTTGAACATCATCCTTTTATCCAAAGGACTTATCAACACATCCTTTGAAATCCATTTTGAAAATCAAAATCCAAACAACATCATCATCACACATCCTATCATCTCAATTTTTTCATCCTTCAAGGTCTAGTATGACTTTTATGTCAACCATAACATCCTAACAACATACAATGCTATCTTGCTCATTCATTTTTCTAATCTTGAAATTAGCAAAAACATGTCAATTCCAATCTATTACTTGAATCTAGTTCTATTCTATACACCCATGAAGTCATTGTATCCTACTAGCTACAACAACATAGCAACTATGGGTGTCCCTAATCAAGACTTTGAAATACCTTGTCACATGTCATATTTTAATCAATGTCAAAACTCACAAATATATTAATCAGACAATCAAAATATGAATCCATCAATAAACACATCCCAACTCAATAATACCACCAAACGAGAGTACACTCCTTTAGGGGATCCAATCAAGTTTTTGTTAAAGAATTTGGTTTAATCTAATTTCATCAATCTTACAAAATCACAAGATAATTTTAAACTCTTTTTCAAACCCTCATTGGTACAATGATAATGTTTATTGTGAATACCAGAGAACAAAAGGTCACAAAACATAAGCTTACATAAAACTCAAGAACCTTATACAAGACCTTATTGATCAAGGTGTAATCAATGTTGAGGATAACCTTCAAAGCCCATCCATCAATAATCATATTGACAATGTTTATACCTTACATTATGAGTTGTAAGACATAGATACCTTTTCAAAGCATGATCAAGATAATCCATCAGTTTTTGAAATAACTCATTTCATGACATATTAGGGTTGGTGGTGGTCAAAGACTATATTGTTTGTATCCTCACATCATTATTATATCATTGATTGCATTTTTACTTCCAAATTGTATAATTATTTGACTTCATGACATGAGAGTGTTGCAAAGACGGTTGTCGTTGCACCAAAAGATTGACCTGTTAATGCTCGATACAACTACCAAAGTTAATGAATCCATGGCAAGTGGTTAATCCATTCCATGAACCCAAGCATTGTGTTGCACACCACAAGGAGACCAAGGGTGCAAACCTTGCAACAATCCCCCCAGCAAAAGTGAGGGATTCAAACCTGTGACCTAGGATTTGATACAAATTGTTGCAAAGACGGTTTCCATTGCACCAAAAGATCGACCTGTTAATGCTTGATACAACTATCAGAGTTAATGAATCCAGGGGAGTTGGTTAAGCCATGTCACAAACCCAAGCCCTGCACTACACACCACAAGGAGATGAAGGGCACACACCTTGCAACAAAGAGCCAAGTTGTACTTTTGTATAATCATATATTATGTGCTTTTACCTGGATTATGCACTACACATATGAGGATGTGTTATGACATTTATTTATTTAATGAAGTCATTTCATTTTCATTCCATGTTTATGATATTGAGTTATTATTTTACAATTATTTCTCCAATTCCTTATTTTTACCTATCATAGTTATCGATCTAACAAATCATAAATAGGTCACCTTGGCCAAGTTGTGTTTAATATTATTTTTTCACATATTTGAATCTTTGTGTTGTGCTTATTTGTTAAAAAATATATTTGGGAAAATTTTTCTTAGTTTACATAATCTAGCAAAGGCATAGAGTTTCCATGCAAAGTTGTAATTCTTGCAAATTGCTTCGTAATCTCCACTTTTCCTCTCTTCCTCACCTATATAAATTTAGACTTTGTATACAACTTTTCAACTCTTTCAAGTTGCTTCTTCATCTTTGCTTTCCAAACCCTTCCTTTCTTATAGAATTTTGGATGTTGAATGCAACTTTGCAACTTTTATTTAAATTACTTCCCAACCTCCATCGTCCACCCCCTTCCTTACCTATAGAACTTTGGACCCCACATGAAAATTTGTAACTCTTGAAAATTTCTTCTTGACGTCTAATTTTCATCTCCTTCATTGCCTACAAAACTTAGGACCTTACATGCAACTTTGCAACTCTTTCAATATGCTTTAAATCTCTGTCATTCCACCATGCACATGCCTTATGGAATTTTGACCCTACCCTATGATTGTATCTTGCATTGTTTCGACCTTTATTATTTTATAACATAGAATTCCTAGCTTTCTATCTAGTTTTAAACTTTAATTCAAAGTTCAACATGGAGTTGGACACCATTTGAGTAGGATTTCTCATCTACTCCCTTGCACATCTTGACATGCCATTGATTTCATCAAACGAATGTGAGAGATTTGTAAATGTCCAAATCAAGCCTAGGTACTGTTGGATCCCTCAAGGACATGGATTTAGATGCAAGGCCATATATTGCTAATAAAATAGGCATGAGAAAAGTGAATGAAATTATGGAATGGCCTCACTTTTAGGCCTACAAGTTTTTACTTGGTGACTTATCTAGGCATGGAAAGGATGTTTTAATTACCCTAAGGTATCTATCAATAGATCCAAGGGATATTTTTTTATGTAGATGATTGCATTGGTAAGTGAAATGAATTGACTACAAGTGACCCCTAAAACCTCGCCCATGGAATTAAATATAATGTAAATAAAATATTATATAGACAAGGATGTAATATGCTCAAGGGGTTGTCCTTTAAGCTAAATTTATAGTCGTATGTGTTTTAGGTTATTTAAGGGAATCAATTCAAGCAATATAGGTTTGTAAGCAAAAATGGCATGCTTTATAAATCAAAAGGACCTAGTCAATTGAAGCTATGCCTATAACTGAATGTTTCAATGGTAGATTGTAGAAACTTAAGAGGATCTTTGAACCTAGTTATGGGTTGCCTCTTTCCACACTTGTTGATATGATTGTAATAAGAGTCAGATGAATGTGTGCCAACATGATAATTTAATGTAAACCTTTTGTAATGGTTTTCTCTTGTTTCGTTAGATTTTTGTAGCTTTGAGATGGATTGATAAACATGTTTAGTTGTGGAAATATTTAATCTTTGATTTGTGTGTATGCAAGTCTACTTCCATTTGTGCCTTACAAGTGTGCTTTTTTAAATTTCCTTGCAGACCATAAATTTGTTGTTCTTGGAGTGGACACTAGTCTAGGAGGTGAAAGATCAAGCATATTTCCATTATATTATCTCTTGTCCTCATCAACTTAGGAGTAGAGTTAGGTCTCAACATTCTTGTATGATCTAGCAATGCAAGTTATAATGTGTCTTATGTTGTCTGAAAATTGATAAACATTTTATAGATTATACAAGTATGATATCTTTCTTGCATACATGTATTTGTAGCTAAGTAGATTTGTTTTCTATGAAACAACACTATTGTATTCGGGTGTATATGCTAAAAAGTTCTTGGTTGTTCATTTGAAGGTCTTAATGGTCTAGTTGTAGCCAACAATGACATAAACTTAGTGATATATTTTGGAGTTCATAGTGCATTGGTTATGATTGTTAGGACCTTGAGTTTATTCTTTCATTTCTCTTTAATTGTTCCATCTTAAAGACCTTAGGGA
Organism: Sequoia sempervirens; assembly: GCA_007258455.2. Taxonomy (NCBI): domain Eukaryota; kingdom Viridiplantae; phylum Streptophyta; class Pinopsida; order Cupressales; family Cupressaceae; genus Sequoia; species Sequoia sempervirens. The sequence goes on from VDFB02270651.1 coordinate 815,517,347, forward strand.
ACACCTCCCTTGGCCTAGTACAACTTAAAGCATGAGTTACCTATCCTTATTACTTGGCCATTGTTGTCCTTGCTTATTCATAAGTCACAAGCTATCCACCTTAAGTTGGCATCCCTAGCACTTAGGCATAGTTTGTCTTTAAGAAATTCAAGTTTCACAACTTTTAGAGTCAATAGGTCAAATCAACAATGATGAATGTATATTGAAGACAACATATGAAAGCATATAGATGGTCTCTATGATGATGATGTTGATCCAATTATTTATTGCCCTTTCCCTTTATTGATTCCTCTTGATGTCCTTTATTTTCTAGATGATGATGTAATTGCACATTGAATGTCTTTAAGTACCACTTAACAACATATCACACAAATATTTTCCAAGTTGGCTCATAATGGCTAGTACAAAGAGGTGGGAAAGTTGAAATTTTAATACGAAAATTTAAATGTTGGGATTCTTTCTCAACATCCTACGATTGAATTAGGTAAATCTTGAATAACCCTCAAATATAGCATAGAAATAAATTGACAATCTCAAGATTAGAAATGAATGTACAAATGCAAGTGCAAACAAGAGTGAGATAAGAAAATATATAACACAAATATATGACAAATAAAAAATCAAGCAACGAACCAAACCAAACATAAAAAATACTATTGAATTAAAACATTCCACTAAAATAAACACAGAACTAAACAAAACTAGTATAAATATATTAATTTCACTTTCACCATTGCAATTGTTCAGAAGGATTTTATTTTTCCCTTAAAACAAAGAGTGTGGTTAAAGCTTAGGACAGTTTTTTTTTTAAAAAAGGTCAAGCACGAACGATGTCTGGACCAGAAAAGAAATGGGTCCACTGAATTGGTTCGAGGTCATCGACCTTATCAAACCTTGCACTTGAAGTCATGAAAAAAAAATGGCGGAAGGGTGGTATTAACCCTGTAGTGGAGACAGAATATAATGATAGAATATGGAAGAAATATTTTAGGGTCTCCAAACTATAATGGTTGCCTGACTTAGTTTAGAACCTTCCCGGAAAGACCGCCTACTTTTTAGCTGCTGACCATTTTACATTTATGCTCATGTTATGTATATATAATACATTCTCCATTCCATTTTCTCTGTTCATTTGTTTGGCGGATTCAGGCCCCTGTTAATCAATGGTGGATTACAGTCATGTTGAACGGACAAGGACTGGTTTATATTGTGAGATTCATGATAACTGTTAGAGATTTTTTTTCATTGATCTTGATAAATTGCTTGAGATGTTGAGGAAAATGGAGGAGAAGTGCCTCCCACAGATCATGGCCAAGCAAGTTGGTTATGAATGTGAAAGAGGAAGTCATAAGAATGGTAGGATATAAAATTAGTGCTGAATCTGGATTAGATTGTGTCAGTATTTTTTTGCATCAACGTTTCGAATCACATTCAATGATCAATCATCAGAATAGTAGAGAGCATAAGGATCACAGAGTGTGATCCGAAATGTTGATGCAAAAAATACTGACACAATCTAATGTTTCTCAGCACTAATCTTCATGGATTGTGAAAATCTATTATCAGAATATAAAATCTTCCTGCTGCAAATTTGAGTTTTAGGGATCTGACATAGGTATGAAGTTAAAATTGCTGATTCATTGACATTTGGCATACATATGGAAAGCCAGGCATTGAGTTTTTTCATCTCCGAGTAAATAGAAATTCAGAAATATGATATTTTCAGAGTTCATGATAATTTGTTAAATTTTTCTGAACTAAACTGTGTTGATATATTTTGAAAATACAAATTATGTTCAACAGAGCCCAGATCAATATTTTTCTTAATTGGATCTTTCTATTCTTACCACATGAGACTTATATTCTTGATGTTATGAATTTTTTACATGGTATAAGATCTGCCAAAGTTGGGGAACTATGATTGAATCAATCCTAGATCTGTTTTCATTATATGTAGTCTGCAACTTTTTTTTTTGTAACTATACCTCTGGAACTATGTTGTTCTACAGCTACTGTATCTTTTCTCATTAGATTTAGTATTGAGTAGAAAATGTTTAGAAATGAAAAGCATAGGAAGTGAAGAATTGATATAGAAGGTTTTCTCTTGCAATTATAAAAGATTTGGAGGAATATGATGAAAAGTTTAAGCAAGGTAAAAGCTTTTATCTTTAAAAGGGTTTAAAGATGTTCTGCCTAAATTTAGGGTACGGTCTTATGGAGGGGGGCTTTCTAAAGAAATTCAGTTGGTTTTGCTGAGATTTTTTAGTAATAGTTTAAAGCTGGTGGTCCCATGAATTCAATTTTGCAATTCAACTTAAAAGTTTGAGCTCTAAAATTCAAGGGATGAAGTGGAGTAATTTGATCAAAATTAATAAATAAATAAAAATTCTCTCATTTTTTAGTTTTTTTTAGGAATTTAAAATTCTAAGTAATAGACAAGTGGCAGAAAAAATTTCTAAAAAATTCCTAAGCTGTAGGGGCAATTTCTAGCCCCACCTCAATTTTACCCGCTGAAATTTGTAGTCCTAAAAGGTAGGGGCTGCTATTTTTAGGAGAAGATTCCAATTAATCTTGTAGCATAATTTGTTTTGCTTCATGGGACCGCTTGATCCATGAAAATAGAAGCCCAAGCCCCCCCATGGGACCATACAGTTAGCAACGAAGGTTTGGGCATTACCTTGTTCACATACGAGTGATTTTTTTTTTTAAGTGTTAGTCATATTATTTAAAAAAAGAGATAATATATTAATTAAAAATATGGGTGGGATGGAATCACATTATGAAAAGTTTAGATGAGGTGAAGTTTCAAATAGATTAATATACAAATATCATCATAGTCAGATTGATATATAATACGAGTTATAGAACCAATAAAAGGAGGTGAAAGATCATGACCAGTCCCCTATCATTTTGGAGGTCTTGTCCATTAGAAATTGTCTCTCATGTCATAATAATGACTCCTTTATTTTATTCCTTATTAGGCTACATGTCATTCCTTGTAGGAGAGATAGACAAACCCAATCAAGGGGCCTTACCATTGTTTGGTTAATTTGAAGCACCTCTGTCACATGCCTAGGAAATAACAAAAGACACACATGTCTATTGGGACCATCCACATCATTTAAGTAGGGCCTCTCATGTTTGTGATCTTTAGTATATATTTTGGATTTGATCGTAAGCTTATACCTGTATACTTGATTTAAGATTATTCATAGCATCATTATTTTGTATTGACATTAGTTTCGGATGCACCCTTCAATACAGTTATATTAAGGTCATATTATAATGGATTATGTTTTTATTTATTTTGATGATTATGCACATGTATATATGGATGAGTATTTTATGATTATGTTGTATACTCTGTTTGGGAATTGTATGTGCTTTGGCTATTATGTATGTGCACAAGTACACTTGACATGTGTTGAGAGGATACATGTATAGAGAATTTTTCCACTTGGTATCATAGGTCTGAGTTATTCCCTGATGGTGGTTATATGGGAGATGACGGTGGTTATATGGGAGATGTCACACTGGCCAATTTGTTAGCCTTAATCGCTGTATTCGATTTGAGTGCAACTTCCTATTATCTTACCCATGTTGATTTAATTCGGTAGGATTCCAGATACTATAACCCTATTGTGGAAGCCCAATGAAAGTGTGTTGATTTATTTAAATTTTGATTTCCAAAAAATTAATTCAATTTTATGCTTAAATGGATTTAATGGTTAATTATATGCTGAAGGATGTTTGGAAATTAATTGAATTTGTGGGAATATTTGAGAGTTTTTGATTAAGAAATGGGAAAATATGAATTTTTTATTGGGTTTTGGAAAAGGGTAAAAGGGAGAAAAGGCTTTTCATTTCATTTTTATGTTATTTTGTGAGAAGAAATTGGAAGAGAAAAACCTTGTTTTGAGCATTTTAGAGATTTGTTGATTGGGAGTGCAATTGGTGGTGGAATTCAATGAGGTTGGATTTGTTGGGATAGGAATCAGTAGGGAAGTGTGCATGTCAATTTGTGTGAGCTCTTGTTTGACATTTTTGACATGTTCATCATTTCAAATTTTGGGAGAAATTAAGGTATTTTGATTGTTTTAATTTATTTGAACATTTCATTTCAAATGTGTTTGTAGGAAATGGATTAAGGAAGTGTAGAATCCTCCCATCTTACGTTATTTTGCAATTTGGTTGATTAATTTGTAAATTTATTTGAAATTTGAGAATTTTCAAAAATACAAGGTTATAATGCCTATTTTTTTTTTGAGAATTGGTGTTGGGCACTTTTTCTACCAAAGGGTATTCTTAGATTTTTAATTCTTAAAATTTTAAATTTTGATGAGATTTCAATGGTGGATTTAAGAAAAACCTAGTTTTTGCCTTGTAAAAATATTATGAAAATTTGAAAGTTTTTCATGAAAATGAATGTTCTTGAATATTTTGAAAAGAAAACAACTAGTGCAATGTGATGATTGATGTTGTGGGAAAATGCCATTGAATTTGGAAAAGTTATATTTTTGCATAGGTTTTTGTGCCACACTCATGGGAGGTGTGATGAGCTTAGGACTTAGGTATTAGAGAGGGTTAGAGTAGTGGGTCCCAACGTGTCCTTGGCCCAAAGCAACAAGTGGGATGATCATGGGTGGGGAGTCATCTAATCAAGTGATAACTAATGAAACATGAGTAATAAACTAAACAAGATAATGGATACCCCTCTCATGCCTAGAGTGCTTGTAAAGACTAAAGATGTTTGGGAAGGCATGCAAGCTTGAGGAGCTTGGGTCTTGCAATGCCAAGTATCCTCATTAGTATGAGAGGATTACTAGATTCCACATGATACCATCCCTTTGAGCACCGTGATGACACTCCCTAACTAGCTCTTTGACATTTAGTCCTAGAGTAGTTTTCAATAGCACCTAAAGGGATATCGTGAATCCTTGGTATGTTGATATTGGTATCATTGCATCATTGTACACATTAGATTCTTTGTGTCTTGTGTGAGTGTATTGTAGGAGTTTATTGTGAACTCCTCAAGACCCCAAGATCACCTACAACACAAAATAACTTCCACAAGAGAGATGGCAAAAATATCATGGTATGATTAAGGGTGCAAGAATTCCAAAATTAATATGACAATATACATATGAAGTCTTACTTATATAGGCAAGGTGAGAAATAGGATTAAACAAGATCATGACAAGTGTTTTAATCCTATCACATGAGACAACTAACTCATAACTACATAGGACACAAGCATTAAATAAATTCCAAATATATAAGATAAGTGACAACTAATGCTTAACTATAAAGATTCCCTCATAGGATCTAAGGGGACTTAACATGTAAATAGGACCTAGATAGGTAAAACACCTAGTTACATCAAAACCCCCCTTACGTACAACTTAGGGAGTACTTTTACAAATGATACAAAGATGGGTCCTAACTATGAGGCCATGTTAGGTACCCATGTATAAATGAAGATGCAATTACTCACAAATGGAGAAAAGGAGAAAACCCAATGGGATAAAACTCCTCCCCAATAGAGAGATAAATACAATAATGTTCTCCATCAAAAAATGAGAGGACAAAACCCAATTCAAGGAAAAATATCCCCCCATAAGAGAGATAAAGAAGATACCATTCAACCCACCTCAACGAAAGAACCATCACAAATCCAATCAATCTCCCTCCATATGAAGGATGCCAAGAAAGACCATACAACCCCCCATAATGAGATAACCTGTTGTAAAGAAGTATCGGAAGCACACTTGTGGAGTGACACTGAAATCCTTAATTAGAGTCACTCAAGGACTTAGATTAGAATCATGATAAAGCAACAACAGACCTAATGCCAAGGAACACTAAAAAGTTCTCAAACTCGTACAACCTTGAAATTTGTGAAGCAATAGTTGATTGATACATGATCTGGAATTGAAATGAAGTGTAAAGATCAAAATTGCATCCTCTCAACTGGCAAAATATCCAAGTAACCTCCAAGAAACCCATCGAGGAAAATTGAAATAATGATCAACATGGGACTTATATAAGAAAAGTGTATGGATGGAAATATACAACTCCTCAATACCTTTCCAACGTCGCAAGAATCACGAAAATTAGAGATCGTGGAAATAGTTTATGAGTTTGGGAACCATAAAACAAGATCTAACTTCAACCAGAAATAAATCCCACCAAACAAAAAAATTATGAAAAATAACTTGCACCACTGTAAAATTGATGAAACCACCTTTACAGCGATATCTTGTTTGAAAAATTGTCTTCTAGATTGCAAGTTATAGCAAAACGAAAAAAAAACACGTATATGTGGCCCCTATATTCTAAATTGGTGTAAAATTAAAACTCTCAGGGACTTATCTCGTGGTCACTTGTATTCAATTTTGATTTTCCCATAAATGTAAGGTTTTCTAGGTATTGTCCTACCAATTTGCATAATTCAATAACACTTACCTTTGTAATACATTTTTAGAAACTTCATTTAGTAGCTATCTTTAGAAGGTTATGCATTTTTTGGTTTTAAAGGGTTACACATTGTTATCCTTGTAGACACTTAAATAGTCCTGATCGATATTACACATTAGAATCTGATTATTAACATCATTTCCTCCTAAATCACCTCTTTTTTGGCTATTTAATTAAATAATCTATTTTGTTTAATTAAATTCATCATTTTCTCCTATTAGTCAAATAATTAATTTTATTTGAATAATTAACCCCCCTTCCTTATGAATTCTCAACTTGGATTTAATTAAATAATGTAAAGTATTTAATTAAAACTCACGTCTTCTCATTTGATTAAATAAATCTAGTTATTTAATTAAATGTCATATTATACTAAATCCCTAACCAACCTAAGATTAATTAATTTTGGATTAATTAACCTTAAAATACCTGCTAATCTTCATCAGCCAATTGTCTAGCTTTTAACCCACCAAGGTTAAATAAACCTATGATCTACTAACCCCACTTGCACCATTAATTAATTTCCTCAAATTAATTAGTTACCTATTTTCCTCACAAGAGAATATTCCCAAGGAATATCCTTTCCCTTTCCAACTTGCACATGAAATTAATTTCTTCAAATTAATTCTATTTACCCTCACAAAAGGATATTCTCTTGGAATATTCTCCTCCATTTGACTTTCCCTCCCAAATATTAAAAGCCTCTTATTGTTGGTCTATGGCAACTGATCATGCAAATAATGTACACTTGTAACGTATCAATGGGGTTTAGGGCATCGCCTTGAATTTTTTTGTTAAAACATCAAGGTTTTTTCCTGTTGACACGTCAAGAATTTTTTTCTCATTGAAACATCAAGGTTTTCTCGTTAACATATCAAATGAAAAATGACCTTGTAAAACCCTAATTCTAGAAGCTTCCAAAAAGCTTGTTATAAGCAGCTAGGATGTATGCTGTGGTGGGTGTGATTCACGAGATTGTAATATGTTTTGTATTGGATAATAAAATAATTGGGGTGGTTGAGTTTCTATGGATATAGCCCATATTGGGTGAACCGCTTTAAATTTCCGTGTTGATCTCTTTTGTGTTTTCTTCATTGTTATTTCTGGGATACTTAATCTGTATATAATTGTTAATGTTTATTGCTCCAATCTGCCTAAACCCTAACACTTACAAAGGTCTTTAATGCTCTTACAAGAGCCACCTTTCTCTTACATTCTCATCTACATTCCTTAAATAGCTGCTTACATGCCATCTTTTCTCTTACATTCTCACCCATATTCCTTAAATAACCTCTTACATTCCTCTTACACAAGCCACCTATGCCTTAAATTCTTCTTACATTTCTTCTCCCAAGATGTGCACACACTTGTGTGAGACACATATCCCTATTGCTTCTCTTAGCCTTGTGACACTTGTCACAAGGCTATTGATCCTCATTTTAGTCCCACATTGCCTAATTTCACCTCTTCTTCCAACCCTTGAGTCCTATAAATAGAAGGCTCTTCTATTGGAAATGGATCCATCATCTCATGCAAGGTCATGCTACACATTTGTGTCCACAATCGCATGTTTTTTCTCATCTTTTGAGCTTGAATCCACTATCTTATTGCATAAAATCCATCACTTTGCATCAAATATTGAAGCTTATTCAACTTAGGGATTGGGAAAGGGCCACTTTCCACATCAAATTGGCTCATTGTAATAATGCTTTAAGATATCTGCTCTAGGACACTAGTTTTCAACTGGGCTCTAAAATTAACCATTGCAATATTGCTTTCAAATTTGGCTTAAAATTGAACACTCACTTACTAGTCATTGCAATTGTGGTTAAAATTGAACAAGACAACTTCACATCTAGTTTGGTGCTTAAAAATAATCCATCATTTCTTTTAAGGCTAAAAATAACTAGTGCTTTGTGTGAGTGATTTTATTTGCAGGAGCTTCTAAGTGCGTATCCTCTCTCCTTGTGCTTTGTGCGATCTTGGGTGACGAGAAACATTTTGGGATTCTTTTTCTTTTCTAAGTCACCCTTAAGAGAGGTCTTGCTATGAGACACACACCATAATGGAGAACTCATAGGAAATTTCTTGCAAGCACGTTTACCGGTGAGCTATATTAAAGCTTGCGAAATCATGAGAGAGTAGCATCAATCCATGTTGACAACAAACTGCACCTAATCCCACACCTTAAGTGGAATAGGAATGATTAAAGAACCATAAGTGTCTAGTGGGTGAGTGTTGGTTGTTGTGTTCTCGATTTGTTGTCATTAAAAAACCCTTGTGTAGTGGCCAACCAAGTCCATTTTTGAAACGTTCCTTGAGAATGGGGCATTGGAATTTTCTTCCAAGAAGTTACTTACCGAGTTTGATTTTTGGTTGAGGTGTAGAGTTTAAGAGTTCATTCTTAATATACCTCTACACTCTTCGATTAATTGCATGTAAAATTATCCCTTAAAGGCATGAGGGAAGCCCATTATCAAAGATACATACCTTTTTCTAGGTTGTAAATATTGTCTTCAGTGATCTATCAAAACACATTGCTTGGTTCCAAAACAACAACAAAAAAAACAAACATGAACAATCATTGAGATTTCAAACCCTTTGGATTTGATGTGAATACCTTTGAAAAGACCAATATTACTACTTGTCCCTAAGGATATGTTATCTTTAGAGGCTTCTAAATATTTGGACTTATATCTAAATTCACATAATTCCCAAGTTAACATAGGGAACTATAGATTTAGCCTCTTGATTTCCACATGGGATGAAAGATGTTCAAAGCTATAGACATTTAGTTTGAAACTTAAGCAAGACAAGTGGATGTGGTAAAAGAAGGTCATTAACCAAATATTAAATCAATTGAACCTCACACATGTGCTTATTATCTTTTGTCTTATGGTCTTAAAAACATTGATCTTTTGGGTTTGAGTTATTCATAGGGTAAAGCATGTTCTTCACTATCTTGGTCTTGTAAACAAAGTACCTTTTAGGTTCATTTAGGATTAAATCAAACATTTCATCCATCCCAAAACATTTATCATTTCCATCCCACAAACAACTTTAGAGTTTTGGAAACATCATTTTAGACTTGGGTAAATCATTCAATTCAAATCAAAATCACCTTGTTTAGTTAGGTGTGTGGTAATGCATCCTTTCTCATACATTTAGTTAAATTAACAATCCTTTGAACAAGTTTATCCTAAGGTCACAAGTCCATCTTAGGATTCACAAGTTCATTATCCAATCAAAACATCAAAATCAAACCCTAAGTCTAGTATTGACCAAAGTTCTTAAAGTTCAAACACCCATATCATTCGGCTCTTCATCTTCCATATCATCTTTGATCCTAAAAACAACCTAGAGGTTCTTTTTGTACCTAAGTTTAGATCAACCAAAGAACTCAAAATAATACCAAATTCATCACACATACTCCTAAGGTTGATCCCAATTTTATGGTCCAATCGAGATCACAACACAAGAAGAGCATGAAACAAAACAAGGAAACATCTACCATGAGTGACCCAAGCCGAACCAAATTTGACCCAAGAGCATCTACAAACCTTGTACCTAATCTCCCTCAGCCACCTCAATATTCTCAAGAGGGAGGATGTCAAGTAGAGGATGTTGCAAACAATTTCAAAGAAATAACCCATGATGAGTTGCTTGAATTGATACAAGATCCAAACACCCACAAACTTGTCAACATCATAATGAGATTAAACCCCACCCAATACATGTTGGAGTTGGAAAAATAAGGGGCTAAACTCCCTTCTACATTTGATGTGAGCACTATCATTGAAAATTTTTTTGGAACCATTCCCCAAACATATTTCACACCATCATTTCCAAATGTGGTCCAACCCATTTCCCAATCATCATCATCACATACACTAAGTCAACCCATGATTATAAAGGGGAGTTCATTACTTCAAGCACTTCAAGGGCACCCACTTGTCAATAACCAAAAAATGGAACTTGACACAATATTGGGTATCTCAAACACCAATGTCCCTCAAGATCCTCAAAAACCATATATACCGCTCATATTCCACGACACAAACACAACATCCACTTTTCATGCCACACCATCCTATACCCTAGATACACAAGGTTATGTTCCTAACATTTCAGAAGGTCAAGAAGATCTATTTGGACAAGTGGGAACCCTAGATGCTTCATCTTCACTCAAAAAGTGTCACACATCACAAACATATCCACTAGTCCCTATCATAACTCCATCACCCATATTGATCCAAGGTTTAGCAAAACAACTCACTTCATCGAGCACATTGGCCCACAATCAAACCAATCAACTCAATCCACCAAACACAACAAATCAACTCAATCCATCCAACACAACAAATCAAATTAATTCATCCATCACACCCAATCCAAATCCAAAAATGCCACTAACATCGCAACACCAAGTGGCCTCATCTCAAATATCCCAACCATTAATAGAACCATCAACAACATGCCAAGCATCCCAAAGTCATATCTCAAAAGGGTTGAACATGTCAAATCCAAATCAACCATCTATCACCCAAGCTCTCATCACACCCCAACCACCCCAACAACCCATCAACACACCATCTCATACCACTCAACAAAATCCACCTCAAAATCCAAACATGGAAAATCAATATAGCATCACGTTGCAAGTAGCAAAACAAGCCTACCAAAAAGCATTGCAACAAGCACAAGCACAAGAACAAGCACAAGAAAAAGCACAAGCACAAGCACAAGCACAAGCACAAGCACAAGCACAAGCACAAGCACAAGCACAAGCACAAGCCCAAGTACAAGCCCAAGCCTTGCGACATCAGCAAGAACAACAAGCACAAGCACAAGATTTGCAACAACAAGCCTATCAACAAGCCATACAACAACATCAAACACCACAACAAGTGTTGATAACACAACAACAACAAACGATCCCACAAAAAGCACAACAACAACCACTATTGGAACAACAACAACAAGCAGCCCAACAACAAACATTGTTGGCACAACAACATCAGGCATACCAAAAAGCATTGCTTGCTCAACAACAATGTTCTCAACAACCTTGCAACATCAACAAGAACAAAAAGCAACACAACAAGAACAAGCACAAGATTTGAAACAACAACCCTATCAACAAGCCCTACAACAACATCAATCACAACAACAAGTGTTGATAACACAACAACAAAAAACAACACAACAAAAAGCACAACAACAACAACAAGCCCAACAAAAAACATTGTTGGTACAACAACATCAGGCATACCAACAAGCATGGCTTGTGAAACATCAAGGTTTTCAACAACCCTACATGAAAACACAACAAAATGCCTTGAATGCCAATGCACAAGGAACATACACCACCCCACCATTCATGCAACAAGCCAACCCCCCACACACGCCACATAACACATTCAACTCATCAACCATACCACATGTCAAAACATGTATGTTCCACCACCTAATCTGCAAGATGATCTTTCCTCACAAGTCAAATTGCTCTCACAAAAATTACAAGATATTCAAGCAGAAAATATAGAAAGAACATACACCCAACAAGACTTGTGCCCCTATCCCTTTGATAGGAACATTGCCATGGTCCCATTCTCACTGAGATTTGAGATACAAAAATTTGATAAATACAGAGGAAAAGGAAATCTTGAGGACCACATCAAAGAGTTATATGTGCATTGCATGGAAGTGGCCTATGATGACTCTTATCTAATGCAAATCTTTCCACAAATCTTGGCTAGCTCCGCAATCGATTGGTTCTTCTATTTACCTCTTGGAATCCAAAAGTTCCAAGACATCATAAATCTATTTGTAGATCACTTCTCATTCAATCTAGATATGGATGTAATCTTGGAGGAGTTATTTGACCTAAAACAAGCTAGATGGGAATCATTTGTGGCCTTCCTACAATGATGGAGGTACATAGCCAACAAAAGCCAATGGTCTATTCCTGAAGAACAACAAATAGAAACCATCATTTCTAACCTTGAGGGAGAGTTGTCCTTCCAATTGAAAATGCAATGTGTCACAACGTATGATCAACTAATCCCTAAGGATCTCAACATCGAAAGAGTCCTCATGGCACAAGGGCACACACCAACATATATGGATAATTGACCATCAACTAGCTATAATGACAAGCCCTGCACTTAGGCCAAGAATAAAAATGTTACCGATGATGGTGTTATTGATGCCAAGGTGGTTATTAATGCTCCAAAAAAAACACACACCAAAAACCATACCCACAACATGACATGCAACAACCATAAACTAACATGCAACAACCAACCTATCAATAGAATGCGCCAGAACCAAACACACCACCACAGCAAAAAAATAGCCAAACGATCAACAACAAAAATTCTCAAAGAGGGCCACCCCCTAGGAATAACTACCCACAGAAATACAAGTACACGCTTGTTGTCATGTGGGACCCTCAACCCTTGTCGGTACCCCTTAAACCTCTCTGATGTTGCCTTCACTAACAAATTAGGCTTTGTTTCCTTCACTAACAACTTAAGCTTTTGGTGTAGTTCCAATCGGTCTATGTTAACAAAATTGGTGACTCTGCTGGGGAGGGTTCGACTCCCACTCTTGACACTCTTTCTATCTCATAGTTGACTGTGTTTTTTGACCTCTCAACTGGGGGGTAAATTGTTGTTATGTGGGACCCTCAACCCTTGTTGGTACCCCTTAAACCTCTTTGATGTTGCCCTCACTGATAGTTTAGGCTTTTGGTGTAGTAGCAGTCGGTCTGTGTTAACAACACCATTATGGAAACCTATCGAATCCATCATGCAACAACTAGTACAAGAAAACCTCATCACACTCCCCATTTATGAGAATTACCAAGAGCCTCAAGTTAAACCACCATGGTATAACAAGAAGCACCTTTGTGATTTCCATAAAAACAAGGGGCATACAATGGCTAGTTGAATGAAATTAAAGAAGCCCATTCAAGACCTCATTGATAATGGGGATATAATTGTTAACCAACAAATAGGGAATCAATACTTAAAGATATACATGAATATGATGCCTAATCATAACAAGGGAAAATACAAGGGAAAAGGAACAAAATATACAAATGTAAACCATGTCTATGACCATGTTGTAGCATCATTAGATGAGTTCATAATAGTCATCAATATCAAAGGACCTAATGCAGAGTGTGGAGTCACCACACATAGAAGTAGGGTCAATATCCAAGGACCATCACCACCACCTAGGGTGTCACCTAAATTCCAAAATCTAACCCTAGTGACTATAGTGTCTTGGAATAGTTGAAGATGTGAACCAATATCCTATACCTACATGAACACAATAAACCAACACATTAATAAGTTCAAATGCAAGTTAGAATAGAGATTGCTCAAGAAATCCATTTGAATGCAAAAGAAAAGGAATAAAATGAAGAACACAACAAACTTAAAACAAAGGTATCAAATCCTATTCTAACACAAAACAAACTATTAATCTCTTGAGGGAGTTGGTGCCAATTTGATGTGAAAATTGGCTCTTTCCCAACTCAATTGATGTGATGAAGATGATTGATGAAAGATGCATACTTGTGGTGATAACTTCAATGGAGCTCCATGTTGAAAACCAACAAAAAACTTAACTATGTTTGGATGAATTTGATGAAGGTTGCTATGAATTTAAGTATAGTAAGTTTACTCAAGTTGTGGATGATCAAATGAGGAATGAAGCCTCTTATTTATGGAATGTCAAGTTGAAGAGATGTCCAAAGTGGAGCAATGTGGGACTAAGAATAAAAAAATGGCAAGGTGCCACTTGTCAACATGTTAATGGATGGAGGATGTGCAAGTTTTGAAGAATGTGTCAATAAATGCATATATTTAAAATTTGAAAATGTTGAAATGACATGTAAGAGGGAAAGAAGGTGCATTGAATGCCACTTGGCTCAAGGAAAAAGTATTTTTTAGGTGGAGTAAATGCCTTGTTGGAAGGACAAAGTCCACTTGGATTTTGAATTCAAATTTGAGGAATATTCCTTTATTATGCCTTTTGAGAGAAAATAGAGATGTAATAAATGAATTAAATCTATTTTCTTGTGCAAGTTGCAAAAGCTAGAGGATGGGACATGAGAAGAGATTAAATTAATCAAGGTTAATTAATTTAATGAGAGATCAAAATGATGTGACATATTGATTTAGATTTATGGATTGATTTAAATCAAATATGAGAAGAATATGATTTCAAGATTAATTAAATAAAGATTTTTGTTTTATTTAACCAAGAAGATGAAGTTAGATTTAAACTAAATAAGGTTTTAATTTATTTAATTTAATGGATGGACTTTAGAGATTTAATCAAATAAAATTGATTATTTAATTAAATAGGGATAATTAGATCAGACCGATTGATTTAATTAACAAGAAAGGATGACTTAATTAGATAAATGATTTATTTAATTAAGAGAGGAACATTGATGAATTTAATCAAATAAAGGTATTTGATTAAATGGTTAGACCGAGGGATGATTTAGGATGAAACAGTGTTAGTGGTCGTGATCAGATGTGCAATGTTGATTAGTACATTTTCTATGTCTATAGAAGAAAACCCCCACCCAAATCTCCATCTTAGAGTTGCTGAAGATATCATCTGTGCATAGGGATATTCTAGAAAAGGCTTTGTCCACATCTACCATGCCTAATGACATTGATGCTAATCAATTCCAAGTTATGATCGAACATATTAATACACCTCATCTTCTTACATTCTTTGAACATGACCTCCCAACGCAACCATCTCACAATTGTGTGCTACATCTTGAGGTCTTGGTTCACAAGAACAAGGTCAAAAGAGTCTTGGTGGATGGAGATGTGGGTCCAAATATTTGTACCTTGCAACTAATCAAGAATTTAGGATTATCCAAAGATGTTATTGAGAAAGGAAAGGGTATCACTATCAGAGATTATGATGATCAAGAATGGGTGTCTCAAGGAATGATCCAACTCCCCATCCAGGTGGGGCCTGCTATCATGGAAACCACATGCCAAGTCCTTGACCTTGAGATTCCCTATAAAATTCTCCTAGGGTGTCCATGGATCCATGCGATGAAAGTTGTCACATCCACCTATCATGTCAAATTTCCTTCCCAAAATAAGGAAGTGACGATCCATGGTGATCTCGAACCATTCTACTATTGTAAGAACTTGGAAGCCAAGTGCTAAAAAATACCACAAGTTCCCAAGAATGACGAAGGGCCATCATCCTCCTCCTTTGTTGACCCATCCACCTTAGCCTCCACATCTAAGACAAAGATGCCCCCCATCTAGAATATCCTAGATATCAAAGCATTGATCCAAGACGATGGTTGTGGAGTATATAAAGTGAAGAAGAATGTATTTGTGTTAGGAGAGTTACCTCAATCTCCTAAATCTCATGGAAAAATGAAACCCATTGATAACACATCCCAAAAATTCACAGAAACACCTACCACTTTCAAAAAGTGGGGAGACTTAAGCAAAGAAGTTGTGGATGAAAATACATATCAAACTTTCTATATCAAGACGATAGACCCACACCCATTCTTCCAATGGAGAATGATCTAACAAGGGTTTACAACTAATGCTTGGTTGGGGATATAACAAGAATGGAAAGTTGGGGCAAAATGACAATAGCTTACTAGAACCCTTTGTTCCTAAGAAATTCCTAAAGAATCTTGGTCTTGGTTGTACCATGGGTAAAGTGACCATTCTAGGCAAGGATGCTCCCATTAAAACGGTCAAAGCTTCCCCTTAGGTGCAGGTATCACTTAGTAGTCCCCTTGATGATTTCACCTCTGACCTCCCAGACCTATTTAAGGATCCTTGTGTTTTCATGATAACCACTACATTGTTTGAGTAAAACCATCAAGTCAGTGAGCTAAAACACATCTATCCCTAACTCATAAGCTGGGACCAACAAGGACCACCAATCTTGGATTCTTTCAAAAATGACGAAGCTCTCTCTAAATTTATGGGATTGAGGGACACCATGCCATATGGAGATCATAAAGAAAGATTTGGCATTTAGCTAGATACACATGCCTACTATGAGAAATCAATTGAAACTCTTAGTCACAAAATTGAAAATATGAGAGTAACATCTTGATCCCTAAGTGAAAACCACATTGTGGAACTTTTGGATCATAAAGTAGTAAAAAAAAAGGATGTATCCAATAGTGAAAACCTCTTTGAGGCACCAAAGGATGAGGGATTCAATCTTCCCCTTAGTGTTATACATCAAGAAAAGTTGGCAGTCCTTGTAGAGAAGTGTAATCTAGGGAATGCAGGAACCAAAGAGGCACCTTAGATAACCTTCTATGTAGAGTCACTTTTAGTTTTGGAACAACTATACTTAGGAGAATTCATAAAGGATATAAAGAAAAACTTTGCATGGACATATGCAGATGTGCTCAACCTTTATCCTGAAGTGGTTGTTCATCATCTAGCAGTGTATCTTGACACAAAACTAGTAAGACAAAAGTTGAGAAAGATGCATCCACAAATAGCATTACTAGTCAAACTGGAACTACAAAAACTCCTCAACTCAGGATTTATTTGACCCATCAGTTATCTAGAATTGGTTTCCATTCTTGTACTAGTTTCCAAGCCACTGGGGGCATCTGAATTTGCACCGACTTCAGAGATTTGAATAAGGCATGTCCTAAGGATGATTTTCCCCTACCAAATATTGATGTGATTGTAGACCTGACTGCGGGGCATAAGATGCTATCATTGATGGACGGTTTCTTTGGCTACAACCAAATCGTGATTTCTAAAGAAGACCAACATAAGACAATGTTCACATGTCCATGGGGAACTTATTGTTGGAACATGATGCCATTTGGGCTAAAGAACATCAGAGCCACCTATCAGAGAGCTATGACATTGGTCTTTCATGACATGATCCACAAGACTATAGAGAACTATGTGGACAACATCTTAGCTAAATTAAGGAAATGACAAGATCACATAGCAACATTGGGACCAATCTTTGAAAAACTTGAATAGTACAAGGTGTGGCTAAATGCAAAGAAGCTTGTCTTTAGTGTGGCCTCAAGAAAGCTCTTGGGATACATTGTTTCATTGAGAGGAATTGAGATAGATATGGAAAAGGTCAAGGAAATCCTAGATATGCAGGCACCATGAACATTGAAATAATTATGGGGTCTACAAGGAAGGCTACAATCAATCAGAAGGTTCATAGTGCAGCTAGCAGATAAGACTGTTCCCTATTCTCATCTATTGCACAAGGGGGTAGCATACAAATGAGACAAAAAAATGTGATAGAGAATTCAACCAAATCAAGTAGTATCTACTAACTCCGCCAATCCTCATGCCACCAATCCCAAACAAACCACTAATCCTGTAGATCTTAGCTACATCAACGACACTAGGCTCTCCTTGCCCAGCATGACGAAACAAGAAAAAAGAGGGCTATCTACTATATCAATAGGAATTCAGTGGGACATGAGATAAATTACACATTCATAGAGAAGGATTGCCTTGTAGTCATGTTTTCCTCCGAGAAATTTAGACATTACGTGCTCACCTATCAGATAAAGCAAATTGCCAAAATAGATCCACTAAAATATCTATTATCCAAGGAAACTCTCATATGATGGATGGCTAAATGGGTGATGATCCTAATAGAATTTGACATAGAATATGTGGAACATAAATCCATCAAAGGAAAAGTCATTATAGATCAACTAGATGATGCACCCATATATGCAGAGAATCCTTTAGTATTAGAATTTCCAAATGAGTTAGTCTTCTTCTTGAGCACAATAGATCATTGGAAAATGTATTTTGATAGTTCCTACACACAACATGGATCAGGAGTGAGTATCCTTTTCATCACACCACAAGGGGATTTCATTCCAAAATCATATCAGTTGTCCTTCCCATGTACCAACAATATTACAGAATATGAGGCTCATATCATAGGGCTTAGAATAGCGGTGCAATGGTAGATATTGGCACTTCAATTCTATGAGGATTCACAACTAATCATCAATCAGGTCAATGATGAGTACCAAACAATGGACAACAAGCTTACCACTTACAAGAAGTTGGTTGAAGATCTCAAAGATTTCTTCATTGATATAACATTTGAGCAGATACCCCAAATGAACAATAGAGCTTAGGATGCTATGGAAACAATTGGGTCCTTACTAGGTATCCCAAAGAACACCCATCAATGTGAGTTTCTTGTTGAACATATTCTTGTCCCAGCTTTCAAGGTACTAGAATCCAAGTTTGTGTGCTAGGTCGTTGGTATAGATGATCCTTAGTATCATGAAATATTCACATACTTAAAAAAGAGGAATCCTCACTGATGATATCACCTTGAACCTAAAGAAAACATTTGTTAAAAAGTCATCCTGTTTTGTTATCCTAGGAGAAACCCTTTACTGTAGAAGTATTGAGGTGACCCTATTACAATGCCTTAACCCCAAGGAAGCTTTGACTACCCTAACAGAGGTACATGAAGGTATTTGTGGATCACATTCAAATGGTATGACCTTGTCAAAGAAACTATTGAGGATAGGGAACTATTGGCCGACCATGGAGAGAGAAGGTCACGAGTATGTCAAGAAGTGTTTGCAGTTTCAACAACATGGGGAACTCATCCATGCACTGGCTCAAGAAATTCAACCCATCATTACACCTTGTCCTTTTTCATAGTGGAGACTCAACCTTAGGGAATATCACACCAACCTCATCCAACGACCACAAGTTTATCATCATTTCCATGAAGTACTTTATGAAGTGGCTTGAGGAAATCCCTATGACCTATATTATGAGGAAGAAAATCTCCAAGTTCATCCTAAATTGCCTCATTTGCCACTACAATGTCCCACAAGCCCTTATCTTAGATAATGGGACACCTTTTAAGAACTAGGATGTTTGTGAGTTGTGCCAAAGATTCAATATCCAACACCAATTCTCTACCCACTATTACCCCTAGGGTAATGGCCAAGTTGAGGCTTCCAATAAAACCATCTTGAAAATCCTTAAGAAGATAGTCAACGAAGCTAGCCGTAATTGGCATTTGTAATTAAACCCTGCCTTATGGGCCTACAAAACTAGTATCTACATGCCTACAAGTGCTACACCCTTCTCCCTAGTAGATGGATCTGAGGCTATCCTACCTATTGAGTTTGAGCTCCCATCCCTACAAATATCTTTGCAAAATATTATCACTAATGAAGAGTACAATGTGTCACAGTCAAATGAGCTGGAGCTACTGGATGAATGTGGCCTAGATTCTTTGAATCACTTATAGGTTTATTAGAATCGCCTCAAGAGGAGCTACAACAAGAAGATCAAAAGTTAGTTCTTCCAAGTTGGAGAGCTCATGCTAAAGGAGAATCAAAAGAATGCACCTCATCTAGAAAACAAGGGATAGTTTGAACCCAATTGGTTGGGACCCTTCATCATCATAGCAAGTTACAAATTAGGAGCATATTAGTTGTCAATTCCCGAAGGTGAACTATTGCAGGAGCCTATCAATAGCTCTCATCTCAAAAAGTTTTATGCCTAGGATTGCAAGGTATAAATCCAAAAATATAAAAAAATAACAAATAAAATTAGAAAAAGGATTGAAAACAGTAAAGAAAAAAATCGTCCTATAGTGAAAACCACTTCAGTGGCACTTTGGGCAAGTACCTTGGTGAAAACCTAGCAATCAGGTGCCTTGTGTAAATAAGCACTCTCCATCCACCATCGATTCTTTGGATTGCTTTGCATCACTTTCCATTGCATTCATCCTTCATTCCATTATTCTTTCCATCACCCATCTACATCTGTATCATAGTTGGCTATTTGTAAGTATCATGTTCCTCTTTAGTACTACTTGGCACATTCCTAAGGCCATTTTTTCCTGCCTATATCAAGGTAGTCTATCACATCACATTGGGGGAATTTATCTATCCTTGTATTGGATCAAATTCATGTATATTCATTAAAGTATTTTGTAACATTGGAAAATCCAAAAACACTTGCAAAATCCTTGAAAACCCAAAAACATTCATAAAATCAAAAAACCCAAAAAATATTCATAAAATTGAAAACTTGAAAATCCAAAAACATCCAAAACACAACAAAATCCCAAAATAGGTCAAAATTAGAAAAATTTAAAAACATGGATGTTGAACTACGTTGTCTTTGAGCTTGAATGTAGGAAAATCTAATCTTTGATTAGCCCCTGACTTGCATTAGGTCAATCCCTAGGAGCCCTTCATAATAAACTAGTAATCCATCAATGTTCATACTTCATCAATAAACATGTCTATTAGTTGAACTATGTGGTCTTTGCGTGTATAACGTAGGCAAGGCTAATCTTTGATCAGCCCCCAAGGCCCCTAGGATAGTCTTTTAGGTTAGGTTCTTGGTCAAAATATCAAAAAACACACAAACATTTGAAATTTTGAAAACCAAAACATTTGTAAAACAAACCAAAATTCCAAAAATAACCTCAAAAAATTGTGAAAAATACCAAAAACATTAAAATATTCTAGAAAATCCAAAACCACCAATCCCATCTCACTTTCACTCGCAATAAACATCCATCCATAATAAATTGTTTATCATCTTCACCCTTTGGTAAAACAAATGGAAACAAGTGTAGCAAATTCTATAAAGTGTGAATCTAAACGTAAAGGTCTTGAGTCGAGATCATTAGGTAAACAAGTTGGTTAAATTTTTGTATCAATAGCCTATCATCCAGTTAGTTTCTAAATCATCTGATAATCATGTCCTGGGATGCATCCTTCCTACAATGGACATCAACATCAGGCATCACCATAGTTTTAGTCTTGGCTAGAGGTATGAAGAACATTGGCTTGTTTGTTTACTTGATCTTTTCTTATGATTTATCTTATTTACGTCCATTCCAATGACCTCTTGATGATGTCTATCAAAATTATTTAGAGAGAAAGGAATGGGGCATTGATAATTTCTTTTGTTTGCTGTGCTTGTTGGATGTTCGTGTAATATAACCTTGGTGAATACTTGCTTTGTTAGATGTGTATGGAAGGTGTTTTGGGAAACTTGTTGACTATTACATTGTTACGTTATGCCTTTCCATGTTTTGGTTTAAGATGTTTGAAACTTCTAAAGTACACCCTAGCAAGGCTTTTGTATGTTAGGTATGAGAAAAAATACTCCTATTTGTTTGCTGAGTCAAAGTTCATCGTACTAGATGCCACACCATCCTAGTTGTCCATACCTTGATGCATCGTGTCTATGTGTTTTATCAAACATAAAGAATACTGTGCCATTCATGTCCCAATCCCTAGATAAGCCAAATCATCTTCACTCATCATCATATCTAGAAAGTCTCGATGACTCGTAGACTTGTTAGACTTCTGGATCTTCTCAGAATCAAGGGTTGATTCCTCTTATTTTTCTATCTTCTTTCCATGCTAACATGGTATCATGACATTCAACAAAAATAATCATGCATTCATCCTGCATCCACAAATCATCAACTTGCACACATATTGCATAATCATAGCATATCAGCATAATGGGAAACATAATCCATAGGATAATATAGATTTTTTATTCTAAGCATCTTAATCCATCCATTGCATCATAATTATCATTTAGGTTGTTTAGAATAATATGGATTTGTTATTCTAAGCATCTTATCACATTACCTAATCATCCATCACATCCATATCATGAACATATAAATCATCCAAATACATCCCACATCACATATACATATATCTTGCATAATCACATCATGCTATCATGAAAAATACACAAAAAAGAAATCCATCCATAAATTCTACATCATCATGTCATATCATACAAAAAAGATACTGAAAAGGAAAGTAAACCATCTATCATATTTGCATCCATGTCACACATCCATAACATTGTATCATGAATCATGAACATCATATCATAAGCCTAAATAAAAGTACATACATCCATAGCATATCAATGCATCCATACATCCATAAAGCATAAAATAAAGAGACATCACATCATCAAATGCCACATCGGAGCCATCTCATATATATCAAAAATCAAATGTCATAATACAAATCAAAGTCAATGTGTAATATCATCATACATGGTATATAAGAGGCTATCAAAATTAGCCAATGAATGTATATACAAAATCAATCAGGCTGTACATCCAAAGTGTGTGTATGGAATGGGGCAAGATCTATCCCCTACTGCCTCGCTCACCGTGATGTGACTAGTCCTAATGACCATCAAATGGTTGTCTATGGCTCAGCTCTCTAGGCTATCACATTGATGGCTGTCCACCTGACATAATAGGTGCAACTCCACTCTTGTGATCAAAATATGGCTGACGATGATGTGGGGGGAAATCCCTGTAATATAGTGTCTTGTAATAGGACACATCCTGCATCTCCTATCCATAAAGGTGTGTTGCCACTATCTGGCCCACTTGTCCTTGTGTTGTTGCTACTGCTTATTGTGCCAAAGCCTCTCACTACTGCATCCTCCCTATCCCCAGGGCTAGTTATACATCTAAGTCATGTCAGAGCTGATGCTCTCGATCCCTCTCTGCTGTTAATGCCAGAATCTGTTGGTGGGCTTGATCCCGCTCACCTGTCATAATCTGCAGCTGTTGGAAGGATTGGTCCTGCTCTTGTGTCAATAGTTGTATCTACATGCATTGAAGGTTTGGTCCTTACTTTTGCTAGCATGGTGGTGATGGTGGCCATGGTGGCAGTCCCCTTGATACTTGGCCCACTACTTGATCATGGCCTCCTTGGCTCCGACCCTATCCAATCACCTGATCTTGCTGGCTTTGATCCTGCTACTGGTCCTATTGACCCCTGCCTACCCCTTGACCTATAGGCCTCCCTCATGGAGGTAACCCTATCAAATTTTTCAATCATAGAGGTACAAACCATGCATCATAAGCCATTGTGGTTCTTGCATCAACCTGGCCCTGATCATAGACCCAAGGTTGAGCCGCAAGCTGTCTAAAGCCCTCTATGGCCTTGTGGGATTGTATTTGTAGACCCCATGCTATCTTCCTAGCTATACTAAAAAATGTGGCTCACCAAATTGTCTCGTCACATGGTTGGACATGTACCTCTCGATCATAGTATGCTCAAGACCCTGCATATATTGGGCCTATTTGGTGAAGAATAACTGCTAATGGTCATCATACCATGGTGGCATCTATAACCATGATCGCCACTTGAACATAGTCATGTCATCGATCACCCTCCTCCTATACGGAATACCCAAGGGACTTGTGTGCTATAGTGTGATTTGTCCCCTATACCTAAAAATAATTGGCTCATCCAGATCTGCATCTGCAAGTACCACCACCAATTAGAGCACTGTAATATGCTTTCATGGCCATATATGCAATATGGTTACACCTATTGATAGAGCCTGTCCTTGTCCATATACAAACTAATGCATACCATGATATAAAGAGGCCAACATGATAGTGCCCCACATGTACAATCTCCTTCCATAAATAATCCCATGCCATGAAAGTCCCCAACAAAGAATAAATCCCCTCCCACGAAGATTTGGGGAAATTATCTCAGAAATCACAACTCCAACTATCAATCTAAAAATTGGTGCATGTCCTTAGTACATCTCCAACTCTATCTGTGAGCTCACTAGCATCAACTCCTCTATTCGCAGGACCTCGTGATAAGCATCTGCTCTGGAATCTATCGTAAATCACCTGCTCCCCATAAATGGGAAGCCGCAATATCCTCCACATGTCCTCCAAGGTCGCTGTAGCCTCACTAGTGGGGAGGTGGAATGATGTCTCACAGTGCCATTGCTCAACTAGTGTCATCATCATGGCTAGATGTGTCCTAACCTTGGGCATGTATGCCATGAACCAAAGCCTGATCTCCCTGAGGAGATCCTACCAAATAACGTCTATATCCTCTAGCTCCTCAAGTAACCTTGGCCAATGCTCATGCGACATGAGTGGTTGAATCACCTCCCACATTCATGAAGCGAACAACATCAAAAATTGGCTAAAATTGACAAAGTTTTGAGTTTTTGAATTCTTGATTAGCAATTGCATCACTATTTTTAATAACATTGCCATACCCAAATAGCAAAAGCGTTGCCATTTTAATCAATGTTGTTGTGGAAACAATTACGCATCAACATTTGGGGTGTCACCCTATGCAAATCCCTAGAAGCATTACTATATGCATATGCATCGCTCAAATTCCCCGGCGTTGCCAAATCTAAATCCCAGCTAGCATCACTAAATGCACTTGCATCGCTAAAACCAAAATAAAGCCCTAATTTTAAATCCTGAGATGCATCACTATCTAAAATTGTGTTGCTACAATTGACAAAAGCGTAGCTGAAAGTCCCTAGAGTGTTGCAGCAAGGGAATGTCTAAACTAGCCTAACTTTGATGCCTAATAAGTGCACAAAAAAGGAAAGTACAAAGAAAATTTTTGATTGGCATACCGGTGGTCCTGCACCTGGAGGTTGCTAGTACTCTTGAACTCAATCAATGATTTGTCATGGAAGCACACGACGAGCCATTTCATCAGAGGGTCGGAGCACAAAATGCAGGAAATCTCAAAGTGTGAATGCACAAATGAATTGAAAGTGACCCCTCCTCTCATATTTAAGCATGCAAATTAGGGTTTTTGGCCTTAATTAAGGTGGGAAGCTAGGATTTTGAGCATGTTTATTTGTTTTTCGAGCTACGAAGCCTATGTTGAGCATTTTTTAGTGTCGTAAGCTTGTTTTCGCATCATATAGCCTATTTTCTATAGCTAAACCTTTGTCGAATCTTTGTTGTGATCTCAACCTAAAAAATTGAAATTTCTGCCCGATCTCTCGAGGGGGCAGTGTGGTAGTGTAATTCCTTCCCCTGGGGCAATAGTGGGGCATCCAAAAAATCAAGAATTTTTTGAATTTTGATCTTGAAAGCATCGTTGATCCTGGGAAGCACCATTCTTTGAACCAATGTAACAGGTACCTCACTCCAAAGAGGGACAAAATGTAGACACTTAAATAGTCCTGATTGATATTATGCATCTGAATCTGATTATTACCATAATTTCCTCCTAAATCACATCTTTTCTAGCTATTTAATTAAATAATCTATTTTGTTTAATTAAATTCATCATTTTCTCCTATTAGTCAAATAATTAATTTAATTTGATTAATTAACCCCCTTATTAATTCTCAACCCATTTAATTAAATAATGTAAATCATTTAATTAAAACTCCTATGTCTTCTCATTTGATTACATAAATCTAGTTATTTAATTAAATGTCATATTCTTCTAAATCCCTAACCCACCTAAGATTAATCAATTCTAGATAATTAACCTTAAAATACCTGCTAATCTTCATCAGCCAATTGTCTAGCTTTTAACCTCACCAAGGTTAAATAAACCTATGATCTACTAACCCCACTTGCACCATTAGTTAATTTCCTCAAATTAATTAATTACCTATTTTCCTCACAAAGGAATATTCCCAAGGAATATCCCTTCCCTTTCCAACTTGCACATGAACTTAATTTCTTCAAATTAATTAAATGGGCTATTTACCCTCACAAAAGGATATTCTCTTGGAATATTCTCCATTTTACTTGCCCTCCCAAATATTAAAAGCCTCTTACAAAGGTCTTTAATGCTCTTACAAGAGCCACCTTTCTCTTACATTTTCACCTACATTCCTTAAATGGCCTCTTACATGCCATCTTGTCTCGTACATTCTCACCCACATTCCTTAAATAGCCTCTTACATTCCTCTTACACAAGCCATCTATGCCTTACATTCTTCTTACATCTCTTCTCCCAAGATGTGCACACATTTGTGTGGGGCACATATCCATATTGCTTCTCTTAGCCTTGTGACACTTGTCACAAGGCTATTGATCTCATCTTAGACCCAAATTGCCTAATTTCACCTCTTCTTCCAACTCTTGAGTTCTATAAATAGAAGGATCTTCTATTGGAAATGGATCAATCATCTCATGCAAGGTTATGCTACACATTTTCATCCATAATCACATGCTTTTTTCTCATATTTTGAGCTTGAACCCACTATCTTATTACATCAAATCCATCACTTTGCATCAAATATTGAAGCTTATTCAACTTAGGGATTGGGAAAGGGCCACTTTCCACATCAAATTGGTATCAATCCCCCTATGGGATGAGGTTTGGGATTGCTTAGTTTAGTTTCATTCACATATTTCATGCTCTTTCATGCTTTATGGTGTTTTGTTTCATGCTTTGTGATTCCAAGTATTTCATAGGGAATGTGATTTGTACATGCTAATATGACTAATTCTTATGTGTTTGTTCATTTTTAGCATAGGTACAAAGTTGCATTCACAATCCTCATTTTTTATCATGACAATTTTAAACTTTTCACATTCCCCAAGTTGACATGAAATTCAAATTAATTCCTATGGGTCAATTTAGTACTTTAAGTCATCGACAAACATCCTTTTTAGCTCAAGTTTAATCATGTCAAAAATTGTTAATTGTTAATTTAGTTGCAGGTGATCAAGAGTTAAACATGATCATATTAAGTTGTCCATGTTGAGTTGAAAGAGGTCATACACCAAATGTTTCCTTGTGTTGCAAGAATTTTAATTACCTATGCATAATGGAAATGATGCAAATTATATTCGTACTTAAAATTTTAGAGTCTTAGATACAAATAACAATAATGAATTAGGATCTCAAAAGTTCAATGTTCAAAAGTATTTGGGTTTTTGGAGGTTAAAAATAAATTTAACTAAAATTCATATAAGTCACTTCTAAACTCAAAAACTTGAAACTCCTTTGTTTTTTTGGGTTTCAAACTTTTTTCACATGATTAAGTTCACAAATGGAAAAATATTTTAACATCTTGAAATGTTGAATTTATTATTAAAATAATTTTTGGAGTGTTGTATGTAATTTCAGAAAATTTGAAAAAGTTTTTTAATCCTCCAAATCTTTGCATGTATGTCAAAAACAAGTTAAAACTTACAATATTTTAGTTTTGCTTATAGCAATCTACACTTTCAAGGTGGACTAGAGACATGCTCTTGAATCTAAAAGCCCTAAATTTACTTAAGAAAAAGGGGGCTTTGGAGGTTTCATGCACCATTACACCAAATCACAATTAAAATAAAAATTGAAACCATAGAATTTATATAGATGTTTTTTGGGAGTTCCTTGCACAATAACACAAAATTTGTAAATGTGTCTTTATTTATCAATGCCTCACATGTGTACAAAACATAAGTTAAAGAATGTATATTTCTTTATTGCTTGTGGGGTTACAAATTTTTCCTTTGCCTCAATATTTATCATGCAATTACAAAATGGATTTATCTTTGAAACCATACATGGTGAAGACACAAAATGAATTAGTTGAAAAGGTTTTAGAAAATTTTAAGAAAATATAACTAGTGTGTATAAAACCAAAATTTCATATCCTTTATCATCTTCCTCATTTCTTACATTAAAATGAGAGCCTTGAAACAATCTCTTGGTGATCCAATGTTATAGGATATATACATATAAAATATATTTTTTGAAAATGAGTTATAAATATTGAATAAAATGTAATCAGTGAACTCAAATTCAAACTTCACAACTTTACTTGCATCCTTGTTGCTTGCATTTAACATATTTGAATGTCCTCTTAGGTTGTGCTTGAATGAAAGTTTCATAACATGTTGTGGATATGCATTAAATCATAATATAATGTAGATTTATGCTAGATGTTGAAGTTGTTGATGCATAAAACATGTATACATGACATGGAAACATAGAAAGTGTTGTAAGTTGTTAGAAAAAGTGTTTCAAGAATATCCATCTATAGGAATGGAACATAAATCATTAAATAAAATGTGTTAAATAAATATGCTTCCATGGAAGGTGTATATTGTTTTTAGGGTATCAAAAGTGCCCTAGAGACCTTGTGTGTTTAGGTTTCTAAAGATTGAAAATATTAAAAATGTTAGGGTTGTATTTGTAGTAAGTATGGATTATCAACTTTGGTGTTGTGATTCTCCCCTTACCAATATATGTATGCAACACCAATCTTGAAGATCCCTAGATAATTAAATATAAAAATTGAGCTAATAAGAACACTCTCATTCTAGTTATTTCTCGGTGTTTTTGATTTATATTCTTTCCCACTTAGGGATTTTTAAAATCTTGGTTTACTGGTCTTTGTGGGGATCTTTGAAGCTGATAGGCTGTCGTTAGGTCCTAACACTTTAGTGAATAAACACATCAATATATCGACCAGGCAGTGTCCAATGACTGTATGTAATAGAGGACATCTCAACTTCTGTCTTAAGCACTAATCAACTAAATAAAAGTTCTAAGATAAGGGGCCTCTAATCTTAAAAGCAATAAATCATCTATCTAGAAAGTGGGAAAATAACTCAAATCAGAAAACAGAAAACTAAGAATCTAAAAAGCATCACCATTAAACTAGAAAGCATGGAAATGATTAATCTAAAAAAATGCATAAATTGTTGAAGAAGTAAAGCATGTAAAGAAATTAGGAAACATCTATCTAATGCAAAAGATAACAAGCCAACTACTAATCATAAAACCATTAATCAAAATCAACTGAAGAAAGGTGCTCCAGACATTCAAATGTTAAGCTCAGAAACTATGGACTCAGTTACAACCTATAGACTTGACCCTAATAGTATAACATACACTCATGAAAATGAAATGCAAACTCAACTATTATCAACTAAAAGAAAATACAAAATAGGAAACATAATACTTATCTATCTATCTATCTATAACCCTCGAGTGGCCAGCTCTCGGGTGAGACTACAACTACTTCAAATCACATGCGCTGGAAAAACCTCTCTATTACTTCATTTCACAGATGCATCCATATTACACAGTAATTCAAGGAGTGGCGGGAAAAATCATATTCATATGGTAGTTTTTACTCAAAGAAAAATTGGCAACATAATGATTATCTTTTTTTATTGTTTGTAACAGTTACATATTTATATGAAAAACAACTAACAAAAATCCTATTTTTTAGTCGATCAAGTCTTTCAACATATTGCCCATAGTAAAAGGGACTTTAAATCCCATGATATACAATATTAAAAATGCTTCACATGAGCCATAAAGTTTTTGAAACTGAAAAGTAACAGAATTATAAAGAATCGGCCAAAATGTGTGCTCTTGGAATTGTGGCTCCCGCTCGTTGGTTTTCAAAAGTGTCAAGATCTGCATTCATTTCCCTTATGATTGGAATGTGATTGGGAGTGGAGTTGACCTACGCAATGCTCAAAGACTATATCATTAAGTCAACATAAGTTAGTTAAATTTGATAAACTCTAAGAAATAAATTTTGTACGCTTATTCATAGAAAGAGAGAACTTATTTTTCCTAAAGGTAATCAATTGGAAATTTTATTAAGGTTGAAGGGTTTAGATTTACATATTGACCCCATTATTCTGATGAGGTTATTTTTACCTCATCGTTTCCTCCCCTTCCTAAGTTTGAGCAGGTCCTCCTACTCTCTGGTGTACCCCTTGCCCATCATTCCTTCTATTCATTTCCTCATACTTAACACTAAGATCATACACATCATTTTCCTCTATATCTAATATATTTAGATTCCTCAAGAATTCCTGATGAAAAGTGACCCTTTGTCTCCACTTGGAAAAACTGTCCTCACTTTGGTCTAGGTTGGTGTATACTTAAGGTGGCGGTGAAAGAAGCAAGGGAGGTTTGTACCTCATACCAATCCAGTTGATCTTTAATTCCTCCAAAAATTTGGCCAAAGCTACTTCTCTTCTATAGGACCATATGATATTAAGAGGTGAAATTATTTCCCTCTTTTTGAGATGCATGGGAAGAGGAGTATACCTTTCTTCACATGCATGCCATGCTAGTCCTATTAAATGTGGCCCTTGTTCTTGAAAGTAATCATGACACAACCTAAGATTGTTATTGTATTTGACCTATACTTGTTCACTTTTGACACCTAGAAATTGTTTCTTGAAAGAGAGAGGCTTCCTATGAGGGTATCTCATATGTAACCCTACAATATTTTTTACCTGAGCATACTCTCTAGATTTGTCTTGCCAATGAAGTTGATTTTTCACAGTGGACATTAATGATCTTAATTCTACTTATCCCACAAAGAAGTTAATAAAGAAATCTGTATACTTTTCTAAGAGCAAATTGTGAACAAAGAACTCACACAACAAATTCTGTTGTTTAGGGAGTGACTCAATAAATACTTTTACAAATTTCTTGTCATCAGGGTTATGAGGCTGGTTCTGGTGAATTCTTTGCAACTTCCATCTTAAAAGATGCTCATTAAGAAACATGGAGTACAACCTAGATGGCCTTCTATAGGCTAATAGCAATTCACAAATTTCACATGCATCCTGCTTACCCCTATATGTCTGATGGAAAAATTCTTTTAACATGACTAATTCCCTCTTTAACCTATTATTTTCAAATTCCACATCCTTCAAGAGGTAACAATGCTCTATCCATTTCATTAGAATTGGGGGAATACGTACCTAGAACCAGTCTATAACAATAGGTTCAATTTGTGTCCCCTTTGATTCCATGATTGGTTGAGTGTCACTCTCCTACAAACTTTGTTCTAGCTCCACAATTTTACTCATAGAGGCATTTAACTCAATTTCTTGTCAATTCTTTTTTTCTTCAAAAGCATTGAATAATTGAATAAAACTATTTTTCAAATCTTGAATACATTTTTTTTCACACAGAGCATCTTGATTCTACTTACCCTGTTGATTCCATTGCTGGATCTAGAACTACAACTGGTCAATAAGCTTGTCTTTTTCCTCCATTTGCATAGTCAATTTGGCAACTTCTCGATTTATTTTATGGACAATATCAATTTGCACCTCAATTTATTCTTTCTTTTGATTAATTTTTTCCTCGTCATCCTGCAACCTAGCTCTTAACCCTTCAATTTCTATGTTTAGCTTTTCTAATTCCTCATTTCTCTGACTGGATTCTTTTTCCCCTGTGTCCACATAAAAGAATGCATGAGGAATTTCTTCGTCAGGATGAGGCAAATTTTCTTCTTTGTTGTCCTTAGGAAGGAATGAGTGAGGCACTTCTTCCACTTTTTCATCAATATGGGGTGCATTTTCTGTTTCAATGCTCTCAAGAAGCACTTCTTTCTATCTCTTATGTATTCTCAATATGAGGCATACTTCTTCAGTTTCTTCAAGTAAGGAGGAGCAAGGAATTTCTCCATCAATATGAGGTATGTCTTCTTCATCGGTATTCACAGAGAAAGATGCATGAGGAGTTGCTTGAGGCACTCTTTCCACAAATTCAGGTATACTTTCCAACCTGTTAAGGAAAGGAGAGAATCCTCCCATAGGCTCATCTTCATTTTGCTTTGAGTGTGGTGATTGTGTTCTTTCCCTTTCCTATTCTTTAGGAAATAGGGTTTCTTTGTTCTTTTCCCTGGGAAGTTCATCCCCTTGCTCTTCTATTCCATCTATTGCCTCATTATCAGGTGGACTATCAATTTCTACCACCTTTATTGGAGTCTTGGCCTTTTTCCTTTTTGAACTACTGCCTATATCTTGGGGTTCGATTTCACTGGCCCTTGAAGATAACTATTTACTCCTCCGTAGAGGAGGAGTTATTTGAAAAACAATTTTAATTTGTTTCTTTTTCTTCCAAGGGGGTTCCTCCTCTTCTCTAGAATGTACAATTCCCACCTCCCCTTTTTGTCCTGGGGTTTGTAATTCATCTGGAAAGGTTTTTAGTGCATCACCTCTGGGAGCCGTGGAGGTACATTGTGATTTAGGGGCACCTAATGCCTTCGAGGAGGGTTACTCTACAGACTGTTCCTTTTATTTAGAGGATTCTCCTTCCTCAAGTGGCCTCCCTAGCTCTTCATTCTCAAATTTTTGTAGAAACCTTTGCCACTTTTTCTCTGGCTTATGGAAGAAATGGTATTTACATATTAATTGTATCATACCATGATGTTTAAGGGGCCCCGTCCCAATTTTATACTTTTCTATCATAGAGGTGACTGAATGGCAGAGAAAAGCTGGTAAATTTACTTTAAGAGTAGGGTCCTCAATGCCATGGAATAAATGATTCAACAGGAAAAAAGGGAGTCCCACTACTGTAGTCATTTGTCCCTCACAAGTGAAATATTTAATAATCCAGGCTGCAACAGACCTCTAGGGTTCTGGAATAGACATTCTATGAATTCCCTTATTTTTTCCCTTGGTGTTTATGGTCATTACAGGTTGGGGTTCCCGTTCCCTATGGAACAATTCTATTAACTTTTGATAAGGGACGTGGGTATCTTCATTTAAATGAATTCCTTTATTCTCAAAATCGAAAAGACGAGCAAGGACTTTCATACTTACCTGGAATGGTTTTCCGTGCACCACAATCTTCCCATCTACAAAATTCTCAATGAATTCCTTCACTAGCTGCTCTATGTGCCCTTCAAATTGTTTCATAAAGTCCAACCATCCAGTTCCGTTTGAAATAAAGTTTCTATATTGCTTAATGGCAGCAATGGCGATGCAAAAGTTGGCTCAGACTTTTTCTTAGCACCTCCCATTTCCTTTGTTCCCCGAAGAAATTTTACAGAACTCTAGAATGCTTGATTCTCTAAATTATAGACAAAAAAAGAGTTTTGTGTCTATATACTCGATGAGGAAATAATTAATTAATAGATTGCTTATCGCCTTACTGCATAATGATGATGAACTTTCATGGGGAATTACAACTACTGTCGTACTCTTACCAGTTGTGTAAAGGGCACAAGTTTCAAAGTTACAAGGGGAACATATCATTCCAATTAATTAACCTTTATTCAAAATAAGTACTAACCCTTTTTAACAAATAAATTCGCACATACCTTAGGTCTTGTCATTAGATCAAACGCCACTTACCTATGCTGACGTAATTGGATAGTCACATGGTTGGCGAGGGTGGCAGTAGATAATAATGGCATGGATGGGATGGTTGAAGTAATGACGAAAATTATTATGAAAAAAAGGTGTCATAATAATATTATTTATTATGGAAAGATTTGATGTGATGCGGCGGGATAATCATAAGGGGAAGATCTTGAAGCGGCATTAAAGGATGGGCATGCATGAAACTTAGGAAATTTTTTAAAAAACTAGAAAGACAAAATTTATACAAAAATCTAGAGCATTATCAAGTAATGCACCCGAAGTAGAGAAGAAAAGAGTTCTAGAAATATTATAGAAAGATGTCATCGAAATAGAGTAACTAGATTGAGGATTCTAGAGTAGCGCTGATAGATGCAGCTGGGGTAGAAACCAAGATTTCTGGAACATTGTCGAAAGATGCAGCCGAAGCAACAACCAAAATTTCTGGAGCATCCAAACAGAATTTTGGAGCATCTGAGCAGAATTCTGGAGTATTTATGAAAAGATGTAGCTTGAAGAGAAACAACAACATTCTGGAGCATCATTGAGAAGATGTAGCCAGAAGAGATACAACAAAATTTTAGAGCATCAATGAAAAGATGCAGTCGAAAGGAAGAAAATTGTGATACTTTGGCCTTGACTTTCCAAAGCACCATTGAGTGATGCGTTAGATTGCAAGATCAGGATGAGACATGGAACCGATATGATGTGTAGATTCTGGAGCATTGCAACAACAATTCTGGAGCATCGCAACAACAATTTTGGAGCATCACAGTAACAGTGCTAGTAGATTCTGGATCACGACAGGGTGCGTTAGAATTGGGTTCACCAAAAGATGAAGTCTTGCAAAATATAAACAAAACTTTAGCCAATTCTAAATGGTGGAATAGATGAAGAAGTTGAAGAAATTTTTCAGAAATGAAATGATATTATTATTATTATTTTTTAATTTAACAACTATATTGACCCTGCCATAGCAGAGTCAATGCAGTGGATTTCTCCCCACGTTTCTACCATTTTTGTAAACTCCTCTTTGTTAACGAGTTTATGGAAGATGCATAATCAAAGCCCATCAACCAAAAGAGTTCAGGTGTCACCATCAATTGGTTTTAACTGGACCGAACTGTTAGCAAACACTTTGGAAATCTCATATGGTCCAATCCAGTGTGTCTTGAGTTTCCCTTGATGATCCTTGTATTTGATCGAACAATAATGCCCAATCCCGAGTATGGAATTCTTTTTCTTTGATATGTTTGTCATGCCAGACATTACATTGTTGTTGGACCAGTTTAGTGTGATGGACAATGTCCAGACAGAGTTCGTCTAGTTCACTAAGCTGTAAGACTCTCAATTTGAGCTCGTTTAAGATCCATGCCCAATTCCATGGCCATCCTAAGGGTTTGGAGCTCAAATTCAATGGGAAAGAGGGGCTTCTTCCCAAAGACTAACGCATAGGGGCTATAACCAATGGTTGACTTCCAAGTCGTGTTGTAGGCCCAGACAACTTCCAATAGTTTCCTAGCCCAATCTTTCCTTCCCGAAGATATCATTTTTGTCAAAATATTCTCCAGTTCCTTATTAGTGACCTCAACTTGTTCATTTTCCTGCGGGTGGTAGGGTGAGGACTTTTTGTGACTTACTTGGAAGTGATATGTGAATTCCAATAGGAATTTAGACATAAATTGGGGGCCTTGGTCTATAACAATTGTTCTTGGAGCCTCAAATCTTAGAAATATTTTGTTATAAAGAAAGTCAGCTACCTGCTCTTCCCTAGCAATGCGTAGTGCTTGCATTTCTACCCACTTAGTCATGTAGTCAGTATAGACCAAAATATACTCTTTTCCTTACGAAGGAGGGTCTATTGGGCCAATAAAATCCAATCCCCATTTTTCAAATGGCTCAAGGACTACCTGAGGTTGCAGGGGAATTTCATTGGATGTGGCTGGTCTTCCTACCCTTTGGCATTCATCACACTTGCGAATGTACTTCTTGATGTACTTATGCATTGAAGGCCAATAGTATCCTACTCCCAAAATCTTGTGATTTGTCCTTTTAGTAGAATAATGACCTCTAGAAGGGTCACCATGATAGGCCCTAAGGATACTGTAGGTCTCATCTTCCCTAACACACCGTTACAAAACCATATCGGGTCCACATTGAAACAAGATTCTATTAATCCATTTAAAAGGGGCACTCTCTCTTACGAGGCGTTTCTTCTGTTTTGACAAAAAGTGAGGTGGTAGTTTTGTGGTGGCTAATTAACTCACAATATAGACAAACCAAGGAATTTTAGTGGAGATGGCGAACAAATTTTCATCTAGGAATTCGTCCTATACTAGAGCATAGTCACCATCATGTTTTATCCAAGATAAGAAGTTTGTGACTATGTTGGAATTCCCTGGTTTGTCAAAAAATGTCACATTGAACTCCTGGAGAAGGAGTAACCACCTGATTATCCTTGCATTTACCACCGATTTATTCATGAGATACTTGATGGCTACATGCTCTGTGTGCACTATAACTTTGTATCCTGTGACATAATGTCTAAATTTCTTGATGGCATGCACTACAGCCAATAAATCTTTCTCTGTTGGCATCAAATTTTTGCTAATAAAATATATAGCATATTTCCCTCCATTCTCTTCTTCTTGCCCTAGAACCACTCCAATGGTGTCATCGGATGCATCGACATAAATGTGAAATGGAAGGTTCTAGTTAGGTCCTCATAGGACAGGGGCAAAGATGAGTTTCTCTTTGATAATTTCAGATGAGGACTGACACTCAGGTGTCCAAATGAAGTGAACATTTTTCTAAAGGAGAAAAAACATCAGGTCTGAAATTTTGCTAAAGTTTTCTATGAACCTTTGGTAGTATCTGACATGCCCTAAGAAACTCCTGACATCAGTTTGAGTTTTTGGGATCTCAAGTTGTTGGATGACTTCGATTTTCTTGGAATCGACCTTAATCCCTTCGACTGCAATATGATGTCCTAGCACTATTCCTTGTTCCACCATGATTAAGCATTTCTCATGACTGAGGGACAACCGATGATCCTCACATAGTTTTAACACTTTGTCTAGATTTGTGAGGACTTCATTGAAAGTTGAGCCATATATAGTGAAGTCGTCCATATAGACTTCCACGCACTCATTTACCAACTCAACAAATATAGCTAGGATGGTCCTCTGAAATGTGGCAGGAGCATTACACAGTCCAAAGGGAAGAACCCTATATGCAAATGTCCCCCCAAGGGCAGGTAAAGGTCATCTTATCCTAGTCTTCCACTGCTACCTGTATCTAGTTGTATCCACTAAATCCATCCAAAAATGAAAAATATTTTCTCCTAGCCAAGTTATCCAACACTTGGTCCATGAATGGAAGGGGAAAATAATCTCTGTATGTTGCTTTGTTGAGCTCCCTATAATCTACACACACTCTCCACTTCCCATTCTTCTTTGGAACTACCAAGGGTGACACCCACTTGCTATCAGAAATTGGGTAGATAAATCCTACTTGCAAGAGTTTTTCAATCTTAGTTTTAACGATGTCTTTGAGGGAAAGATTGAGTCTCTGTTGTGGTTGGCGAATAGGTCGAACATCCTTAGTATAGATATGGTGTGTACACACACTAGGGTGTATTCCTCTCATATCTTTATAGTCCTAGGAAAATAAATCTACTCACCAAGTATCAAACAGTCTTTGTTCTTCTGTCTCAGTCAATCAACTATTGATATTCAAAGTTTTTCTTGGTAGCAACATAATAGTTTTGACTCCTAGGTAATTGGATGTGACAGTGTGAATGGGCCTTGTCAGTGTGTTAAGTGGAAAATTGTGCAGTACAGTTTTATGAAGCCAAGCAACATTTGCAAAGAAATGGAAAGTGTTTGGAACTAAGTTCATCAAAGGGAAAGACAATCCAATAAACTTAGCATCATCAAATTCTACTTGATCTGTGTTGATTGGGTGTCCTAGGATTTCTTCTACGTCTGACATCTCTTCATTGCTGGAGTCTATTGCAATACTTTCCACATCATTCTCTAATTCATCCTCTAATTCTTCACCATGTTGTCTGATGACTACCATGGCCAATGAAGCCAAATTTTCCTGTCCAGTAGGACTTTCTAGTTCATCAACCCATACTTTG
The DNA here is from genome assembly GCA_007258455.2 of Sequoia sempervirens. Classification (NCBI taxonomy): domain Eukaryota; kingdom Viridiplantae; phylum Streptophyta; class Pinopsida; order Cupressales; family Cupressaceae; genus Sequoia; species Sequoia sempervirens. Next base: position 815,554,926 of record VDFB02270651.1, read on the forward strand.
CTATGTTCGACAGGCTTGGCAGGAGGATACAAAAACAACTGTTTTCTATTAGATCCATGGGAGATGGTCATTCCTCCCTCCCTACAGTCAATCCTGGCTACAATTGTAGCCAACCATTTTCATCCCAAAATTATTGGATAACTATCTTTGGGCATAAGGGATTCAATTATTTGGAAATCCACTGTATATTCCCATCCATCCACCTTGACAAGAATATTTTCAATGATGCCTTTGAGAATAGCTATGGATTGATTTGCCATTTGTAGGACTGTAGTTGTGGGGCCTAGATCATTAAATCCTAATTTTTCCATCACATCAACAGTCATTACGTTAATGGCTGCTCCGAGGTCCACTAAAGTGTTGGGTATTGCTACCTCATTGACTATTACTGTTATGAGTGGACTCCCTGGTTCATCATATTTTAGAGTAGTGATTGTTCCAGCTAAAAAATCAACTAGGTATCCATTGATATGAACAGTGTTGATTTGTTTTGGTTTCCTCATTGGAGTTTTGATGCACAATTGTTTAATCAACTGGTTTAACTTAGGGATCTCTTTAATCACTTGTAACAAGGGAACTTCAATCTACAGTCGTTTAATTTCCTATATTAATGTAGTTTTCATAGGTGAAGTTGTTTCCAGAGAATCTTATATAGAAATTGGTATAGGTTAAGGGTTGAGAGTGTAGGGTTTAGGGTTTAGGGTTTAGGGTATAGGGATGAGGGTTGAGGGTATATGGTTTAGATTTTAAGGTATAAGGATGAGGGTTAAGGGATAGTGTTCAGGGTTGAGGGAATATGGTTAAGTGTAAGGTTGGGAGATTGAGAGAGAGGGAGAAAGAGAGGGAGAGAGAGATGTAGAGATGGGGAGAGAGAGAAATAAAGAGGGAAGGAGGAAGGTTGGGAGATTGAGAGAGGGAGAGAGAGGGAAGGAGGGAGGGAGAGGTAGAGATGTAGAGAGAGTGAGATAGAAGGGGGGAGAGAGAGAGAGATGGTATGACTTGTTGATTACTGCAATTTGACATCTTGATTATTAAAATTTAACATACTGATTACTTAAATTTGACTAAGTCTAAAAATTATAAGATCTTCCAAAAACTAGAATTTACATTATAACTCCTAGAGATTCGAAACCACTCTCAAACATCCTAAAACTATATACATGAAATATAACTTAAAATATAAGAAAGTAAATGTCCATATGTAAATGTTTTATCTCATGTATATAGTTTCCCTGAAACATAAGGATAAGAAAGAGAAAAAAAAGAGAAGGAAATTTTTCAATACAAACCATAACATGAGCACATTATAACACGCTCATGTTTTGTGAATGCATTCAAATAACGCGAGTGTGTTATAACATGCTCACATTTTTTGAAATACAAACCATAACGTGAGTGCATTATAACACACTTGTGTTTTGGCTTGGTAATGACCGAGCCTAGGCCCAGTCACTATCAACTCATAATGCGAGCACATTTTAACAAAATGCGCTCGTGTTTTGCTATTTCGGGAACAAAAAGTGAGGTGGCCACTTTTTGGCCCCCTAGCTTTGTGCACTTACCCATGAGTGCATGTTTATCTTTTGCTTCCATTGAAAATTTGTGTTGTATTGAATAGATGCACTACCAATAAGAGATTGCCACATCAACACTTCATAAGACCCATAAGAAAGATACAATCAAGAAGGCTAGTAGATAGTGGGATCCATGTGGAATCATAGTACATGAGTGCAACTTTGAAGGGCTCACAGATTATGAAGACGTGCTCTAAAGGATAGATGCGCTCAAATAATAATCAGTCACATGGATGCCAAGTGGGCAAAGGTAGGGGCCACCATCAAGCGCACTCATAGAAGACTTAAGTGATTTTAAAAGGAACATAATTAATTGTCCTAGTTAATTAGCAAAATAAAAGGGTTGATTGATAGATGACACCGAAGACAAAAATATAGGTGATCTATAATGGGCCAAGATGATCAACTAAAAAATAAAAACTAGGGCATAGAAAGGGGCTGAAAAGTTTAGGATTTAAGGGATTTTGAGAAACCTTAGGACTATGGTAGTGAAACCCTAAAAATCTACAAAAAATGACATAGTTCAAATTGAATTTCTTAGATTGGTTATCATCAATGAAGAGTGTAAGGGAGGGTGGAACATAGATTGACTAAAAAACCTTCACAAGAGATTGCTCCACCAAGAGGTACAATCCCTCCAATTGGAATGACAACAGGTTGCCATTCAAAGACATGCTTTCCAAAATAAGAGACAACATAACTTCTAAATTATGACACTTGCTGTCAAAGTGACAACTAGAAAAACTCACGAGACCATGGGGAATAACTTCTATATGCAAAGTTTCCCTAGGAAATTATTGGAGATGTCCATTGTTAAACAAAGCTAAGGATTGCAGTGTGCCAAAGGACTATAGCGCCCAAATAGGACACCTAAGTAATGGAGCGCTACTCTCCTTTTTAGGTGATAGTGTCTTGTTTGGACACTAATGTCTTTTTTCGGTATCAGAGCTAAATCCACATATACAAAGTGAATAAGTACAAAAACCAAAGACATTACATCTACACTCATGGAGATTAGGTCCACAAGTGTAGAGATAAAATAGAGCAACAAACAATTTATCTTTACAATCTAAGATCTTTATAAAAAGAGCCCACAAAGTCTACAACCAAATTGAAATAGTCAATGACATCTAGCAGATCATTTTCCCATCATGGCTTTTAAAGCTAAGTATTATTTTCAGTTCATTTCATTTCTGTAATTAATTTTTAATTATTTCAAAATATCAGTCCAACTTCTTTAATTGATTGCATTTGATTGATTACCCTTGAAAAATTTAACAAGGCTGACATAAAACCCTTACACCTATGTATAATTATAGTCAATGGGTACACAAATATAAATTCCAGTTGCTTGATATTTAAATTGAAGGTAGTCTGTAAAGACTGGCTGCTGCTCTAGATATACAGGCTTAAATAAATTAATGCAAGTAATGACATCTTCGAGGAAAAAAGTACCTAAGCCTAAAGCATAGAGAAAACAAGCTTGCTACAGAGTTCTTTGTCTAATCAGAGTTTACACAGAAGAAAAGAGATCCAAATGACAGAGAATTACTGATCTTGTAGGAAAATAACTGATAATAAACTTCGAATTTTGTGTAATTGTCAAGGTTGTCATCAGAATTTATATACAAAAGACAAGAGCTCCAAACGACTCAGAAATTTACTGATCTGCTGTTTAGATGCCAGGGAGAAAACCTGCTAATTTTGTGTAATTCTTAATACTTAAGGTATTCCAGTTTGGAGGGGTAGGCAAATTGAGAGAGGTGATTGATGTAACCGGATGCCCAGCTATAAATTTTTGGATTGGTCCTGATGGGAGACCATTCAAGCCTTTTATCAGATCTTTCTTCTTTTGTTAACATCTGACGTTTTCTCCTGTTTACAAAATCCTCGGACACTGTCTTCTTCTGAATACTAAAACTAGACTCATGTTGTGGAGACTGGTGGAAAGAGCTTATTCTGCTGGTGTGTTCCATATTTTGTTGATGCTGAGCAAAGTTTGAACTTCTCATTGAAGCTTTCTCTTCTTTCCGTGGACAAGAGTTATGAAGATTATCCTCTGATATTCTCTTCTTTTGAATATGATTGGAAGAGCTCACCCTGCCAGTATGTTCCATATCTGGCTGACACTCAGAAAAGTTTGGTATAGCTTTCTCCACTTTATTAGAACATGATTTATGATGACAAACCTCTGAGCTTCTTTTCTTGCTTGTATGATTGGAAGAGCTTACCCTGTTAGTATGTTCCTTGTCTAGCTGACAACCAGAAAAGTTCTGTGAAACTTTCTCTTCTTCAGAAACACTTGAGTTATGCAAATGATCCTCTGCGATTCTCTTCTTTTGAGTATGGTAGGAAGAATTTACCTTACTAATATGTTCCATGTCTAACTGAAACTGGGAAACAATTAATTTATCTTTCTCTTCTTTGGGAGAACATGAGTTACAGAGATGATCCTCTGATATTCTCCTCCTTTTATTATGGTCGGAAGAGCTGCCAGTATGTTCCATGTCTGGCTGAGACTCAGAAAAATTCCATGAAGCTTTCTCTTCTTTTAAAGGACATGAGCTATGAAGATGTTCCCTGGAGATACTTTCTTTTAGAGTATGGTCCCGAGAGGTTATTCTGCAGGTATGTTCTATACCTAACTGGCATTCAGAATAGTTTGGTAAATCTTTCTCTTCTGTCAGAGGACATGAATTGTGAAGTTGATCCTCTGAAATTCTCTTCTTTTGAATATGATCCCTGCTGGTAAGTTCCATGTCCAGCTGACACCCAGAAAAGTTTGGGCTGCCCTTTGAAATTTCCTCCTCTTTTGAGGGGCATAGGTTACTGAGATGATCCTGGGAAGAGCTTATCCTGATGGGCTGTTCCATGTTTTGTTGGCACGCAGAAAAGTTCTTGCTGCCCATTGAAACTTTTTCTACCTTTTCAGGATATGAGTTATAAAGATGATTCCCTGGTATTCTATTCTTTGGAATATCCTCACAAGTGCTTATCCTCCCACTATGTTCCATGTTTATCTGGCACTCAGTAAACTCTGAGCCACCCCATGAAACTTTATCTTCATATAAATGATCCTCTTCATCTGGAAGCCTTAATGTATGTTTCCCTTCATATACTTGCACATTTATCTTTGAGTCTTCAGCCCTTAAGTAACCATATGACTGCAAATTCTCAACTGTAGAAGACTCCCCCCGATCACTTTTTTCAACTGACTCACTTGATACTTGATGGCTTTGCATATTGATCTGATGTCTGCAATCAACTTTAGATGCTTGAGTATTCCTCTGGGTGTAGTTTGAACCACTAACACAATTGCCATTACCACCTGTAATTTCATTTCCCTTACTGATGTTCAAAGTTTGCTCAGATTTACTTTCTTCTGCCCACAAACAGCTTACCTGGTTTTGTCCCAAGTTTTCATTGTTCCCAAATAATTTCAGAAGACCCAAAACCTGTTGTGAGCTTAGCTCATTTTTGAACTTGTTCCGAGTGAAGTAGTTTTCTTCTATGACATTTCTGAAATCTTTCTCAGCTATAGGTTTGCATTCCCTGCATATGCCAAATCTCACCTGAGAAGGAAAAGATCTGCCAAAAGCCGTATGCTGTATACGGTTACCACCTTGTGAAGTTGCCTCAAAAATCCCATGCAACTCTCTTGAATCCACATCAAAAAGGAACAACTTTGTTCCGGGGACAATGCTCTGTACCAGTTTTAACTGTGACTGAGGCAGGGCAAACAAACCATACTGAAAGCATAGAGGCATGGTTCTTTTATTGCATAAGAATATAACCCCAGAAGGTGGACTGTCCAGCCTAGGGTTTTTAGACAAATTTGGTGGAACATTTTGCAGATTTGATTCTTGAAGAATGCTAGTTTTCTGACCATCTTTTGTAATGCTCAATTGGGCAAAATCAAGCATATCTAAACCATCAAATCTGGTTCTTTTATGGGTATTACTTCTACCAATCCTGCCATTAGGGTTTGTTAAATGTGCATTCTTCATAACCCTCTTGATATGGTGCCTCCCTTCACAGGCTTTCTTAGGCCGAGCAATTGTTCTCTTTTCAGAAATTTCTCCCACTTTACTCTTGAATGTTCCTTTCATATTCGCCCCTTATTTATAGGGCAAAATATTTTATTTTGAAGTGTGCTGTATATATTAACGGTTAGGGTTCCCTGTTCTTTTAATTGTCTTTGACCTCTGAATATGAAAAGCCTTCTATTTTATTGTATTCTCCTCTTCATATAAATAAAAAATAAATATATATTTCAAAGCCAAAATTCTTACCTTTTTAAACTATTCTGCAGATCGACTTTTAATAACATCCACAAGGCCAGACAGTCTATGGGACCCACGGATCAACAACAAAATGGTACACCACAACAGTCTCAGATAAAAACCACCCCGCATCAATTACTTATTAAAAAATTCCAACAAACTGGCTTCTCCTTGCATATCTCCACAATGAGCATTCATTAGACTTCTATATATAGATTTCCATAATCTCATTCCAACTCTAATAAAATCTAATCTTATCATTACATAATAAATTTATAGGTTTCACTTTAGTTTTGTGGACCCATTAGATCCCCTTTGAACAATAAAAATACTTTTTACTTTACCATTATATATTATTTATAATTTATTTTATATAATAATTTTTAAAAAACTTTTCTTTATTTATATTAATTTTTAATAATATATAAATTAGGCTCTTAGGTTTTATTTTAGTTTGGTGGGTTAAGAGTCTTCTTTTGTGACAATAAAAATACATTTTTACTTTATAATTATATATTGTTAATGTTGAGATCTTAACATTTTTTTTAAATTTTTTTATTTGAGTCTTTTAATCAATTTTTTTAAATGTCCGAGTGGAAAAAGAAAATATTATAATTTGTTAATTTGACTTTTTTTTTTAATTTGTGAATTATAATTAAAAATTTAATGGACACAAGTTGAGTGAAGATATAAACTTAAATAATTAAATAATTAACCAAACTAAAAATATAGAAGAAAACAAATAAAAAATTAAAATTTATATAGATACAATAAATTTTATTTATCCTCATATATAATAAATAAGATTATTTTAATGTGAGATAAAATAAATTTTAATTAAATAAAATAGCTTCAAATTGACATCTCTTCACATTTTTTTTATAGATGTGTTTAAAATAGAGATACTAATTTATAATTTTATTTAAATAATAATTTTTTAGAACTCACCTTTATGTGTCCATTTATTTTATTTATGCATAAAATATAATTAAAAAGTTTGTATACCTCCAATTAAACTAAAGTTTAAATACTTTTCTTATATTAAAGATACTATTAATATTTTTCACAAAATCTATACTCGTTTTCAATTTGTATTAGGTATTAATATTTAATGCCTTCAAATTTAGAAAGAATGGTAAATATTAAGTTTCATATTTTGTGAGATGTTTTTATTATAAAGTAAATTTCATTTCTATAATGATATGATAATTACACTGTTAACCATTAAAACAATTTACATCAAAGACTCTTAAATTAAGTGGTTTAAATAAAAAATCTATTTTTTGGCTCTACTAAGGTTTCTTGTGTACGTTTTTGTCAATGTCATTGCTTCAAAAAGTAGGAATTTTGTTCTTTTACTTGCATTTATTGAGTGCCCTTTCCGTCACTCAATCTATGAGCATTTTTTGCCCACTTTAAATGGCCTCAATATTTCATTATTTCTTGACTACTACTAGAGTTGAAGGTTTGATGACGACAAGCAATGTCACCCCACCCAAACATCTCTAAAAAATTGTACCCAAGGTGTTTCATGACGTATGTCTTTTATGACACTACATATGTTGTTCTTCTAATTTTTCAATTTGATAATGCATGCCACTAGCTAGAAACATTTAATTTAATTGGATATTTTGTGGGTAGGCCCCCCCTTAAGCATACTCAAAGACTAAGTTGGTAGGGCCTAGAACCCACATGAGATTGCCTTATCACCATGAAAAAAATTACCATTTTTTTTTATTTGTCAAGGAAAATAATGTTGAAGCAATGCTTAATCAAGCCTTGGGCTTATCCTTTCATCGACGCATCGTTGCCTATTTTCAAACCCTAGACATGAGACCTTGTCATCTTTGATGATAATTATTTTAAGGTCTTTGTTTGGGTTAATTTTTCTAGTTCATCCCTATCATGTTGGAATTTTTTGAGCCAAAAATTCTCTTCTCTAGGTTCAATTATGTGTGTTGAACCATATCATTTCTATTTAGTTCATCCTCAATTATGAGCTTGTGTTGAGGAAAACCTGTCCAAGGATTTGAAAGACTTTATTCATATCTAAGTCGATCAAACTAGATATACCCAATGTATCCTTTATATCAACCTCCTAAACACTTATTGTTGGTATCAATCCTCATAACACAAAGTACAAGATTGTTCTCTAGTTCCCACATGCCCAAAAGTCATTGCATAACCCTCTTTTATGTCACCATCTTTAGTGAAGGAAGAGGAAGCTTGGTCTACTAACGTCAGTTTTAAAGTCAAGAAATTTGGTAATAACAAGTCTTCCCATATGCCTTCTATCTCTAGGAACTAGATTACAAAACATGTTTCAAATCCTCTAAGAATTAGGAAAATTTGGGACCTCCTCTCTTGGGGAAACTTCTAGAGAGGCAAAAATGGTTTGGATTCCACTCATGGCATTAGCCTTCTCTCAATCAACCATTGTTGGTGCCCAATCTATTTCCCCTTGTCTTGTTGAGTAAAGGAGGTCTCATAATCAGCCTAGGGGAGAGGACCCAATAGTTGTGCACCCTAACTTCGTGCTTCTAATTATGCTATGTGGAAATTTCAAATCACTCCCAATTTTTTATAGCAGCTTACTAGCAAGTCCCCTGCTTATAACTTCCATTTTAGGACCACATAATCAAATATGATGCCACATCAATATGCTTTTTGTCAAGGTGTCCAAAAAGGCCCAAAAAAAAAGTGAGACCAATACTTGTGCATTCACATCATGGGTAGTTGAGCACTGATGTGGCATAACATGATTGGTTGCTTTTTAGATCAAAGGAATACATTTTGTTTAATTATGGGTAGTCAAGTCACAACTATTGGGCATTATATAAACAACTACTATCACAACTATTGGGTCCTCTCACCTAGGTGATTGAAGGAAGGAGAATTTATGCCAACCAAATGACAAGTATCTCTTCATTTCTATATAGGAATCTTTGAATCCCATGAAGCCAATTTAAAGAATAATTATTCTAATCTAGATGAGATGGATAAAAAGAAGATGACTCTCCACACTTGTTTATGAATTTTACTTCTTAGAATATTTGGTGTTTGACAAACCTACCATAAAAATACTTTACATTCATGATGTTTGTCTACAAATCCCAAGTTTAGACATTCTTTATTTGAAAGAGGTTAAAGTTTTTAGTTTTTTCTTTTTGTTGCTTGTCATGTGATTTGTCCTTCCAACCGTGTTTTATGCAGTCATCATGAAGTGGGTTGAGGCAAGGTTGTCACCTTTATGTATCCTATGTGGCATCAACATTTAATTGACTAGGGATGTGACCCCACTAACCAATAACTATAGGCTCTTTTCAACATTAATTATCATTCTTTTGGTGTTATTAATGCTTATGCCTCAAATGATGTTACTGCGAGATCTTCCCTCTAGAGATGGATTTCTAATTCAATGTTAGTTGTCACTTGAATTCTATGAAGATATTTTAAGATGATTAAATTGATTATTATACATGCGGGTTCTTGCTTATGTGTTGGATAACTAGTGAATGAGAGGTATAATTCTTCAAGCACAATAAATTAGGGATTTTTTATCCCAATATTGGCCACCACTTGGGATCTATGTAAACTTTTTAACATGATTGAACTAGTTTATGATAAATGGGACTTGTGAAAGAGAGGCTTGGTTCTTCATATCTAATAAATTAGGGATTTTTTTATCCCAATATTGATCGTCACCAAGATCATCTAATGTGGAACACCTGGAATAATTTACAAGCCAAGTGTTACAAAGTATTAAATAGGCTAGATCATGTTATGACATTATCCCAATATTTTTTTATTTTGTTGATAGTTATTCCTTACTAGTGGAACCCTTATCGAGCATTATCCTTTTAGACCACTTCCTAATATATTCTTGTATCAAATGGTAATTTACCGAGTGTAAGGCCATCAAGATGATTGTTTTAACATTTTAACACTCAATCACACGGTCACATCAACTCACATTCAATGTGTCTAGAATTTAAAGTCCCACCCCATGGATGGGATTGACTAAATATCCTATTGGAATGATGTCATAACCTATATTGCTCATTCCCTCAATAATTATGGGCATCAATTAGCCTTCACAATTTCTCATATGAGACCACCACTTTGGACCTTTGTCAAGCCACTGCCACTTTGGAAGCACAACCATTTGATTATGTTTCTCAAATTTGTGTGGCTCAATTTTTCCACTAGAAGTAGGTTGTAAATGCTCATAAAGTGTAGAAGACTCAAACCAGGGCTAGGATTCACTAGCTCTAGATTGCTGATCAAGTTTCAAAGGAACTATTTTAGGCCTTGCATTCCTACCATTCTTCACAATCCATCAAGTAGATCCATGAAGATAACCAACTCTTCAAATAACTTCTTAATATTCTACAAAGATTTTTTGGGCACTATGAGCAAGTTTTTGCCACTCAAGACTATACTTTGAATCAACTGGCTACTTTACAATAATTCCTCAATATGGTCCCCTATTAGGTTTTTAATTCCCAACACAATTTTTTTTGTTAGGAATAGGGTGTTGTAACCCTTACACAAGAATGAATAATTTTTAGTTATGAAAAAAAAATAAAATTATGGTGCATCTTTTGGAGGTGTGTTTAGCCAAATTAAATATTTATTTGGTTTCACTTGTAAAGTATATGTAACATTGATTAGATATTTTATGTGTGCGTTGCACATGGGAAAAATATTAAATATTGGGAAACTCAACACCAAAAAGTAAAATTTGGAGTCAATAATTATGTAATTATGGTTTTGAGGCACAAAAATTTACCTTACCACTTTATTATTTTGTGTGAGCTTGATTCTATAAAAGCAAGCACATGTTTAGTGGTTGTGTTTGGTTGGTTAGTTGTTTTGGCTTGGCTATAATTGTATTGATCTCTCTTCTAAAGAGTGCATAAATGAAGCATGGCATGGGATGTGTGGATACATGCTTGGACATGTGGAGGATGCATTGGAGGAGCTTGATATTTCGAAAGTATACATGGAGACTTTGTAAGTGTAATGCAATTATTTTATTTCTCATCGAGTGTGGATGATTTTGGAGGCTATATTTTTCTCTCTTGAGGATTTTCCCAGGGTATAGGTTGTGTTATTGTGTGGTATGTCTTTGATCTTTGCATATGGTTATTATGTAAGCTTGTATACATGTTTCTATCTCATTGGTTATATAGGAAATGGTTTAATCAACCTGGTATTATTTTCCTAATATTTGTGACCAGCTTCTTACCAAAGAAGACTTGAAGGAAGTTTTCATCACAATGTCTAATGACAAGTCTCTCGTTCTAGAAGGGTTTCCTTGTGAATTTTATAAATCCTTTTATGATACTATGGAATATGACCTTCACAAAGTCTACATTGAATAATTTACTTGTAACTCTCTAGTAAAGTTAATTAACAAAGGGAATATTAAGTTCATACCTAAAGCTAGCAATATTAAAGAAACTTACAATTTACATTTGATCACTTTGTTGAATGTTTCCTAAAAAGGTCATTGCCAAAGATCTAGGGCTCCCTCAAGCTCTACTCTTTGCACCCTTGACTTGTTTGTAATGAGAAAAAATATTCCTTAAATATAATTTTATTCTAGACAATATTATTACTATCTACGAAACAATGAAATGGGATCATTGCTCTCAACAACCCACCATTTTTATTAATATTGATTTTACCAAAGCATAGGACCTCACTAAATGCTATTGAGATGCTCCAAGCGCTTGGTTTTGTTCCTTGTTTCATTTAGTCTACTGAGATGCTATTTGTATATACTTAAATTTTCATCATGATTCCTGCCAACAATCAATGTCTTTTAGGCTTCAAAAGTTCATTTTTTAAGGTTGTCTTCTTGCCCCATTACTTCCTCCTATCTCATGCAATCTATCAATCGATTGTCAAGGGGATAAATCTTCCTAATTATTCCCAATAGCTAAGTTAATGGTCATGTTTCTAATGACTCTTTTCTTATGCTTATTGGGAAAGAAAATAATGTCACTCAAGCCCTTCAATGCTTGAATATCTTATGTTAGGATTTTAGGTTGAGTATTAAATTGTAAAAGACTCAATGTTATAGACAATCATTTCTTACTGGCTTGAATTAGATTGATCCTTTTGATTGGAAATGGATCAAACATGGAGACATTTTTCACTTTATAGGAATTCCCTTTACATTTTAGGCTTCATCCTCAACGCTTTGGCAAGTGGTGATTAATAGAATTGAAAAAAACCATAATTACTAAATTACCAAGCCTCTTTCTCTAGTACACAAATTATAAGTATGCTCAAAAATTTTAGCAACCACATGTGTGTATATCTTCTTGTTGGGTACATTCTAGGGCTTTGTACTTGTGAATTAAAAAAACTCCTCAAATATTTTCTTTGTGCAACCAATAAAGGACATCATGGTTTCGATTGTGTGACCTAGAATTTGTTTTCCTACCTCACAATTATGGAGGGATCAACTTGCTCTCCATCCATAGAAAATGAAATTCTTGACATGATAAATGATTTATCAAAGTGTTAGAGATGAATGAAGCCATGCAACTTTTGGTTAGGCACTATACTATTTCTATCTTGCATTCAATTCTTGACCAACTTGGAAGGGCCTAGACTTTGGCACTCTTCTTACTATGTGGAAAAATGTCAAAATTCAAGGAAATTTCGTCATCAAAAGTATATGGAAAGCTTGGGAAATATCATTCCTTGGCTTCATTAGGAGGAAAATAACTTGCACAAGGCCTTTCTATTAAGCAACAATCTATTATCTCTAGTTCTCTATTGTCAATATTTCCCTTTAGCCAAAGTACTATGAATCCATGCTTGAAATGTCTTTGAGGCATTTGCATGTTGTCAAGTTTTATCAATGTAGCCATCGAGAATTTTCTCCCTTGGCCTGAATTCAAATTAAAATTCAATGACCGGGGGCTTATTTTTTTAAAGCCCGGGGTGCTTAATTCTTGCGCCTATTTAGCCAGTTCAATTCAAATAGCAATTTTTCTTCTGAGGGCCATATTTTCGTGCCACGATATCAAAAATTTGCAAACGAGATACCGACGGAAAGAGAATTCAGAGCACTATTCAGTGGCGCCATCTATTTTGCAATTTTTTTTGCTATAAAATTCTAAAGTCAACTGAAGTCAACCCTTCATTCTGGACTTAGAGTAGCATATCTTCTCATCAGTTTGTCTTATTTCAGAGACTCTAGCGGCATTCAGGAGATATTTCAGTGCTTTTTTTCTTTAATCCACTCCATTTCTTTGGTTTCAACTCCAAGTATCTTTTATTATTTTTTTGCAATTTGATGCATTTTCCTGATTCCTTAGGCATCCTAAAGCTTGAAGAATAATTTCTTGATTTCAGAGGCATCTTCTCAGTTGCATATCTATTTGGAAGTCTTTCTTTGCCGTTGAAGGTCAGTGTGTTTATTTTTTGTGGAGAAATTTCATTATGGGGCTTGCATATTATTCTCCTTTGACTATGTTGCACAAGGGAAACTATTCACAATGGTGAGATGGGATCTGCCACCATCTCCAATCACTTGATCTGTTGCCACATCTATATGGTATAGTTCCTCATTTGAGTGAAGGTATTCATGAATTTTCTTGGAGTTGCAGTAGATATACTGTTTTGGAAATCATTGCTATGCAAGTTGATTGTGATGTTTTAAGTTCTACTTGATCATTATGATTGTCCTCACATCCTTTGGATTAAGCTTTGGGAAATCTATGGAGATTCAAATACTCCACTATTCCCTGATGGTCATGATTCATAATGTCATTCTCAAATCAGGTTCCCCACGATGATATTATTGTGCAAGAAGTTGATTGCCTTGATCTTTTCAAAGAGGTTGACAAGGCTCCTTCAGGTTCTTCTTCTCCATCAGAGACAGTTGGTATCCCTCCACATTCAGTGATTCCTTGTTTAGATTCATTGATTGAGGCTTCCACCATAATCATTCATTAGGACACATTCAATTTTCCAGACTTGACATCACAGGATGGCTTTGTTTTAGGTATCATTGACTTGGCTACTTCTATAGGTTTGAAGGACATTCTTGAGCGGCTATCACTCCTCTATTTTGATCACACTTTGGATAGTTCTCTTGAGTCTCCTCATCCTTTTGTCTCAACCTTGATTGGGAATCCAGAGACTATCTTGGAGGCACTTGGTTTCTCTTCAGAGATTTCATGTATGAGACTTCTTCCCTGTCATTCCATTCAGGACTTGAGGTTTCTTTAGCATCTACCATTGGATTTCCTTCAGACTTCTTTCAGTAGTTTTGAGGACACTTCATTTAGGGGGTAAATCAAGTCTCCATCACATCCATCATATCCATCACACTATCTTTGGATCTTGTTCAACATCAGTTTCTACATCATCCTAGTTTGTTACCCTCTTCATTGATTATGGCATCTTCATCATCATACAAAGAGACATTTGAGCAGAGTTTAGAGATACCAACAACATCCACCTTCATCTTACCTTCCTTTAATTCCTATCTAGAATAGGGAGCATCCTTGCACTTGCACTTGGTTTTGTATCTTCCGAAAGGGAGACAAGTTGTTTGTCGACATTGGATCTTGTTTTGTCTTCATACACTTACCATTCTTGCGGTTGATCACATCTTCTAGGGGGGCTATATTGTATCTCTCTCTTTCCCTCTGATGGGGGGGCTATTGTATTGTATCCTTGTGACAGATGGTGTACTTGGGGGGTATTTGGGAGTCCTTCATCCTTTCCATTCTCACATTTTTGATTTTTCATCTCCTTTTTTGGAGAGGGGTTTTGTTCCCACTGGGTTTTCCCCTTTTCTCTAGTTGTGGGAGATTTTTCTGCATCTTCATGTACATGGGTACCCTAACATGGCCTCATTATTTCGGTTATCATCATCGATCAATGTCACCAATGTTGCATTTTACTCCCTAAATTGAACTTATGGGGGGGTGTTAGTGTAATTAATTAATTATTACACTAGCATAAGTTAACTTAGGTCTTGCATTTAATTAATTAAGTCCTAGGTTGCATTATTAGATAAATCATAAATAATGGGATAATATTCCCTTCCTAGTTTGTAGGATAAGATTCCTTCTAGAACTTATCTCAACATTTAATAATCATCTAGATAGGGTTCACA